>JAFEMH010002894.1:0-304186 GCA_022495995.1 Adenophora triphylla var. japonica
GACTTCTTGAGCTTCTTCTTCACCTTCTTGAACTTCCAGCTGTTCTTGGGAGGTTTCTTCACGTGTTATGAGTATTTGTGATTGATTTTTGTTGTTTTTAAAATGGGTAGAGGAGGGCTCTATTTATAGGCAAGATGCGGAAATTGCCAATGAAGCCGTGCGGGTTTAGGGACCTCGAGCCTTATCTGTGCGTGCGGCATTATCCCTTGTGACTCGGCATTTCTAGAACCATGCAGGGGTGGCAAATTCTAGAAGCCTCCTCCCAATTAAGAAAAACGTGTTTCTTAATTGGGAAGGCTCCCTTTCAGCCTTTTATTCAATTTGGGCTAGCATTCCAAATATTTCCAGAACACCTTAGGAAGATCCAGGGGAATTCTCAGGAAACTTACCGAAATTGTAGGAAATTGCTAGCCGGAAGGCGTATGAGGCCAGGTTTGGGTACTTACGAAGCCCTCGGCAATGTCACTTGCAGAGGCGAGGTGGGGTTGTCGATAGAAAAAGGATACCGATGCAGCGAATGCCGGAAGACGGATTGAGAGACCGAGGTGGTCGAGTGGTGACTGACCTGGAAGGCTATCTACCGAGTATCCAAGAGTGGGAATCAAGCCGGGCACGTGAGTTCGGAATGAGATCCGCTGGGAATGGAGAAGAGAAAGCGGATGCTCTTCTTTGGGGAAGTAAAAGAGAAAATGACCTAAGAGGTCAAGCAATTGATGCTGCTGGGGATATGTACTCAGGAGTGGCGATGAGTGGTCGAGATATACGAACCTCTATGAGGGGTTACTTAAATCAGCTGATGAGTGGCGAAAGGGAACGGGGGTGCACCCAAAGTGGTACGAGATGGCTGGACCTTTTATAAAAGGCTACCTACGTATCCGGAGGAATCGAAGCCTTGATCGTAGTTGGCAGACATCACTAGATAGGTTAGGAAACGATGTCTAGGATCCTTGAAGGTTTTGACAATTAATGGAGGTTGTCACCTGATTGACAATTAATGGAGGTTGTCACCTGATTGACAATAAATGGAGGTTGTCACCTGATTGACAATTAATGGAGGTTGTCACCTGAGGAAACTAGAGCTTACGTCACTATCGAGGAGATAAAGGTAGCTAAAGTTTAGATAACTTGAGCGTACGTCGCTATCCGGGATAGAGGTAGCTTAAGTTTAGAGAACTTAGCATACGTCACTATTCGGGATAGAGGTAGCTTAAGTTTAGAAGAACTTGAGCGTACGTCACTATTCGGGATAGAGGTAGCTTAAGTTTAGAGAACTTTAGCATACTTCACTACTCGGGATAGAGGTATCTAAAGTTAAGAGGAACTCGAGCATACGTCACTATTCGGGATAGAGGTAGCTTAAGTTTAGAGAACTTTAGCATACTTCACTACTCGGGATAGAGGTATCTAAAGTTTAGAGAACTTAGCATACGTCGCTATCCGGGATAGAGGTAAGCTAAGTTTAGAGTTTTGACAATTCGGAGGTTGTCACCTAGCGTTATCCCGTTATAACGGAATTAACGGAGGCGACTGGGAAAAAAGATTAATTGCTTATGAGATGAGGGACATCTTCTGAAAAGGGTGTTATCTTAATTAAAGGATAACGAGAATTGGAGGCCCAAGTGGAAAGTCCAGGGGCAAAATTGTAATTTTCTGCTCAGAGCGAATGAGGCCGCCCGGCATGAGATGGAGAAAAAGAAGCCGTACGGCTAGAAGCTTGATTTTTCCAGATTATTTAAAACAGATTTGAACGGGCATTGGGCATTATTGCCGCCCAATAGCTGTCGAGGAAGAGAGAGAAGAGGGAGAGAATTTCTGCAAAATTCTTCAATTTCCTTTGCTTCTATCGATTGGAATGGATCCGGAGGGCAATCCTATACCGAGGCAAGCAAGAAGGAACATCTCCGCGGCTGCGAGAAGGAGGAGGAAAGAGCTCGTTCGAACGGAAAGAAAGTATGACTTTCTTACGCCTCCGTCGGAGCTTTACCTGGGAAGAAGGGAGCATAAATCAACGAACCCGCGTCCGGTTGGGGTAAGCGTTCTTATTTGGCTCGATTTCGTCAATTTTGATTGAATTTTCATTGATTTAGGGCTTGACCCGAATTTTAGGAATTTTCTAGGATTTTCCTAGGGTTTTTGAATGATTTTGAGACATTGATGATTAACCTATGAGGCTAAGAACATGCATGTGCAATTTATTTGATAAAAATAATGGGAATGACCCACTTTTTTCTCGAAAATAAAGTAAGAATGATAATTGTCTAAAGTGAGACGGAGTTCTTGCATGTGCTAGAACTAAGTCAAAATTTTGATTATTAATGAGAAACAAGATTTTTGGAAGATGAAAAGGATTCATGCATGCCATTTTTGAAAGAATAATGCTTTTGTGCAAAGAATTGTGAAAATTGTGATTTTGTGCTTTAGGAAAGCAATGAGACTTGACATGACGTGTTTCAAGTGATGAAAGACGTGTTTTTTCATGCAAATGATGCTAGAAAAACTTTTGTGAATGCTTTTCTTTTGAAAACATGTGCACTTTTTTGAATATATGCATGATTTTGAAAATGATGAAGGACTGACACACTTCTTTGTTGTGCTTGTCTATAGGAGAACAAGTCCAGAGGACCATCTGAGATAGCAGTCAGACTTTGGCAGAGGATGCCGAGTTTGAGAAGAACGCAGGGTGAATCCCAAGCGGTGGTGCGGGCTCCGGCCTAGATTTATTCATTGAGGCTATCGGCGGGGGATCCACATCACCTCGAAGAAGCAAGGCTTGGTCCGAGGCCACTGCCCGAGTTTTGGTGGGACACCACTCCGCAGCTTTCATACGAGGCAGGGGAGGCGACGCGGTGACTCCCGTGATTTCCAGGCTATCAGCGGCCTACGGTTCACCAGGATGCCCGTGACTTGGAGGGACCATATCACGGCGGAGGAGTTCGGAGATTTGGTTGGGTTTGGCTGATTCCCGAGGCTGGGGATGGAGCGGAACGTCGAGGTGGCGATCGAAGCTGCATACGGGACTTTGCGTTAGCGATGTGGCCCCCTTGGCGGTAGCTAGAGCCTTTGTGTGGTTGATCTTGTCGGTCACCATTTTTTGCCCCTAATTGCAGGACGGCCGCGGCTTGCCTCCTCGACTCTCTGGAGAATGTGGATGGGATAAGGACGGTCTCTTGGGGAGAGGCCGGATTGGCGGAGATATATTTCTCTTTGGATCTGTACAGCCGGAACAAGGCTGCCTCCATGGATTGCTTTTCATTTGCCCTTGAGGTAGTCCCTCTTCTCTTTCTCTTTTCTCTTCCTGTCTTGAGACTTTTATGAGAGAGAAATGACCCTTTTGATGTTTTGAACATGCAGGTCTGGTTCTGTGAGGTGATCAGGTTCTTTCCGTGGAACCAACAGAGCGATATCACCGTCTTCCCTGCTATGGTCCGCTGGAGGGGAGATGCGAGGGATAAATTCACGGGAAAGACACGGATCACCTTTGATTATAAGATGGTGAGGCCGGTCATCAACGAGGATGGGCACGACGGAGTGGACTTCTACCCTTGGGGCGGTATCCGGAGATCTTCTTTGGGAGAGGCCATTGAGGCGACGAGGCGAGAGGAGATGGCTTGCTGGGCTGACATGTGATGTCATATATTTGGGGACCATTTCTCGAGCGGCAGTATGGCCATGTCCCTCCATTGGACGCCATTACTCCTCAGGATCCTCCAGCACGAATCTTTGCGGCCCAGGATTGGCTAGAGGATGAGATTGCTAGGTACCGAGGCAGGGCGTGGCCGGCCCCGAGGAAGTACTTGACATGGATACCCCCTACAGCGTGTTTGTGGAGCGACGGCGAGGACGCCACGAAGCTAGTGAAGGCGGCGGTCACTCGGGGATATGGGGAGGATGAGCCTCCTGCGACCCGCCGATCCCTCCTGCGCATCTGTCCTATGTGGTCCATGGAGTTAGAGGAGGATGAGGATTCTGTCCCCAGGCAAGGAGCCCCGGTATACCACTGCCGCTGACACTGTAAGTATTACTTTTAGGGTCTTTCCACTTTTTCGGCTTTCTTTGCTTTTTGCAATTACGAGATTTTACGAGATTTTTTCTCGAGATTTTCTCTTCTTTTTCTCGGAGTTCCGGCTCGCACTTATGATAAGTACAGTCGGGCGAGAATAGGGGTTGGAAGGACATGTGCTGGTCTCTTCCGAGGGAAGGCTGGCTGCGCTTCAAGGCGGCCGGCGGATGCACAGAGCCCTGGGCGCGAGACAGCATGTCGGGGGCACAGCGTCTACCTCATCGGCCTCGGAGTACTCTTCCAGTGCTATGCCTCGGGGGCGGGGACCCAACACTTACATTCTGGAGCAGCTGGCTGAGTACAGGCACGATAATGTCCATTTGTCTGATGTGAGCGACCAGGAGGACCTGATGAGGGAGGCTAGCGTCTACGAGCTGAGCAGTGATGAAGATGAAGAAGAATCGGAGGCCTAGGAGGTCTCTAGAGTGGATTTAGGAACAAAACAAACAATGAACACATTTGATGCACACTTTGTTTATTTTTTGCTTTATTTGGGCGCCGATGGGACGAAGACATTGTATCACTATTTTATTTTCTTTTCTATTTTATGCTTTTTAAATTTGCATATTAATCTGAGCCTCGGGGCAGCTTTTTTGCTTGGAATTGGGGCTGAAACTGGGCCAAAATGATTTATAATGGTATATAAATACTTGAATGGCTTCTGGATATGTTTTTGTACAGGTCTTGGTTGAGAAAGTGGGGTGAAAACTCCCTTGGGCAGCAACTTGGTTCTTTGCAAATTTCTTTCTGAGATGGCTAATGTAGCCGTGCGGTTTTGTCCCGAGGGTAAATGGCCGTGCGGCTCACGGTTATGTCAGGCGGTTATTTTCTGAATAAAAGCAAGGCTTGGCCATGTCATTTCATTTTCAACTTAGACTTGTCCCAATTGTTCCCCGAGCACATTTTGGACTTAAAGACACCATCTTTGGTCATTTTGCGATGGAGAAGCCCGTCAGTTGCAAAGGGGGAAGCGAGACCATTTTCTGACCGATCTTCAATCTTGGGTGAAGCACAACTTTCAATCTCATAAAGGGAATTTGCTTGATTCTTCCTTCAAGATCAAGTCTTTATGGCATTTGAGGATCTCACGCCCGATTGGGATCTTTTGAGAAGCGGCGGCAAGGTTTTGGGGCGTCAGGAGACATGTTTGCTTGCTTTTCCTACAACGAGATTGTCCCAACGCATGAAGACTTCGAGCCTTGATTGGGGGTCGAGATTGAGGCTATATCTATTCCGGCTGATCGGAGACGTGCAGTGGCGGTAAAGCTTGCATCTTTTACGCAGATTTCTTTGGAAGAGGTGAGGGGATGATAATAGCCCGGATAGGATTGACCTTTCGATATCCCGGGCAGGTTTGGGTCTCCGGCTATGGGCTGTGACCACGGTGGCTATGGATGCTTTCATTCTCTGCATATTTTACGCTTTCATTCCTTTGCTGAGTCCGTGGGGATCTGTCATGGTGGTCTCTTGGACATGGTGAGAGACGGCAGGGATGGGAAGGATATTGTCCCATTGGTTTTGGGAGAGACATTGCATGGCATCGACAGGATGTCTAGGGGAGACCATTTCATGAGGTCTGGGAGTCCATTTGTGCGACTTTGTGGGCTGCGGAGAGGCTTGGGGCTTTGCCGGGGCTTTGCCGACTCGGTGCCCTTGGGTGATTTCTCGGAGAGGTGCACGAGGCAACGGGACCGGGGTAGGCGGGAGGCGATGATGGCTAGGCTATCCACTTCGGACATCCGTTGGTGGATACCTCACTGGATTGCGGACCCGGGGAGGATATTTTAGGAGTCTTATGCTTTGTGAGGGTTCCGGGGTTCTACTGGACATCCTTTTACATTCCCTGCTGGGTATCCAGGCAGTTTGGGGCATTACAGGAGCCATTGAGCGATTGGGAGGACATCCGGACCATGGAGGTGATGCCATTGGATATGAGAGATCCGGCCCGGCTTCTCATTCTTTTCGAGGGCTTGGACAGCTACTGGCTGCTTTCCCACCCGGGGCTATCTTCGGGAGCGGGGAAGAGCACCATCTTGACCACTGTCTACTTGGCGTGGTATGAGAGGGAAATGGGAGCGACTCGAGGTCATTACGGGGGAGAGACGTCGAGGCTTTATTGGGGGCGGCGTGACTCGAGTAAGGACTCGAGGGAGGCGAGGCTAAGGCGAGTCGCCATAACCAGTCGGGTGACCTGATCAGGGATATGGAGGCTCGATACAAGAGATTGTCCGAGGTCGCTCCTTTGACTGAGGCTCAGAGGGAGGAAGTGCGGACTCGTGCTCGTGTAGAGAGGGCACTTATTGACACGGGTTTGGTAGAGGCTCCAATGAGGATACCGGAGATCGGGATGAGGGATACCGACCTTATAGAAAAGAAAAGAAAGAAAACTCGAAGGGGTCGAGGTAAAGGGAAGAAGACCAAAGAAGACTCAGCGAATGACGACTGACAGATCTTTTCTTAGGATTCCCTTATTGCCATTTTGCAAACACATTAGTTTATTTAGGCATTTTTTTGTATTTTAGATCTTTGTAGCGGAGTTAGCGAGAGTCAAGAGTAGACCGTGCTTGAACTCATCAAGAAGTTTTTAACTTGTAATGAACAAGAAATATTATCTTAGAAATTAATCAAGACACATTTCATGGAAATTCAAATGTCTTATTGATTGGGACCCGTTTTATGAAAACTGAAATACCCTTTATTATTTAGGACGCACTTCATGGAAGCTTGATTGTCCTTTTTATTGTTTAGACCGAACCATATATGGCTGCCTACGTTCCCCTTTTACAAGAAAGACTAAGGGGCTCAGGTCTTCGTAGTTCATTACGGTGAACTTTGTTTTTTTCTTCATGTGCGGCCCTGTTTTTGCCTAGACCGCCCTTTTTGGGGTTTCGGCCCTAGTGGGCATTACTCTTTTTGCACTAAGATTTTTTTTCTTTTTTTTTTTTATATGTGCAACCATTTGTCTTTTGCCTAGACCGCCCTTTTTGGGGTTTTTCGGCCTAGTGGGTATTACTCTTTTTGCACTTTTTTTTTATATATATTTTTTTATTTAGACATAGTATCTTAGAGCTTATCACCGATTGGCCGGGTGGACAAAGGGATTGCCGTCCGGAGTCAGCAAGCTTCATGGCTCCTCCCGATAGTATCTTACGCACCACATAAGGGCCGATCCAAACGGGTTCCCATTTTCCCGGGGGTTGTCTACGGTAGGGGATTCACTTTCAACACTAAGTCACCCTCTTTGATGTCTCTGGCCTTAACCTTTTTGTCAAATGCTCACGGCCATTCGCCTCTGGTAGGCTCGGGTGTGTTCCATGGCTTTCGGCCTTCTCTCATCAGCGGGGCCAACTCATCATGCCGCTGCGCAACCATTCTACTTCATTGACACTTTGTTTTCCGGGAGGACCGCTTAATGACGGGATTTCCAACTCAGCTGGTAACTCCTGCTTCCATCCCGTAGGTTAGGGCAAAAGGAGTTTCTCCTGTAGGCTGTTACGACAGGAACGTTACGCAGCCCCGAGTGCCAAGTGCGGCTTTCGGGCCAATCGCGACCACGGGTGGCCATTTTCCGGATGATCCGTTTCGAGCGTCTTATTAGCAGCTTCCACGGCTCCATTAGTCTCGAGGTGCATGCGGAGACGACTTGTGGCGAGTGATTACGGGTTACGACGGCAACCTATCGCAGTCCCCTTCAAAGTGCGACCCATTATCGGAAATGATCTCGTTGGGCACCCCATATCTGCACATTATGTTTTCTTTGATGAATTGGGCCACTTTCTTGGAAGTGAGGACCTTGTAGGACTTGACCTCTACCCACTTGGTGAAGTAGTCGATGGCTACTAGCACAAATTCATGCCCATTGCTTCCTGCCGGGGCTATTTTCCCTATCACATCAATACCCCAAGTTGCAAACGGCCAAGGAGTCGTCATGCAGTACAGGTCATGAGGCGGGAGATGGTTGAGGTTGGCAAACCGCTGGCACTTGTCGCATGCTCGGACGTGCTGGACACAGTCTGTATCCATGGAAATCCAGTAGTAACCCATTCTGAGGATTACTTGCATCAAGGCTCTGGCATTCATATGAGGACCGCAGGGACCATTGTGAACTTCAGTCATCAACTGTTTGGCCTTTTCTCGAGTGACGCACAAGAGGAGTGGTCCTTGGTACCGCTTCTTGTACAGGTTGCCTCCTAGAATGACATAATGGGAGGCCAACCTTTTCAGGGCTTGTAAGCTCTTGGCTCTGACTCCTTCTTTTGGTCTACCTTCTTTGTCTCTGAAAGCTGACTCTCCATCTTTGAGGAACTGGTAAATTTGATTGTACCAGGGTTCCTTTATAGGCTCGGGTCCCAGGTCTACTTCACAACAGAAGGCTGGGGCTTCTCTTCTACCCACTCGGAAGGGTTTTATGGCTTTTCCCTCGGGGATCTCTACCAATGAGGCTAGAGTAGCTAGGGCATCTGCGAATCTGTTCTTTTCCCTTGGCAAGTAGTGGAAGGTCACTTCTCTGAACTGTCCAGTCAACTCCTCCATATGGGCATGATACCGCTGCAGATTAGGATCCACAGTCTTCCATTTGTTGGAAACCTGGTTGATGATCAGGGATGAGTCTCCGTAAACTTCTAGCTCCTTAACATTCCTTTCTAGGGCAGCTTCCAAACCAGCAATGCAGGGTTCGTACTCGGCAACATTGTTTGTGGCAGGGAAGTTCAACTTGAGGGCTATGGGTGTATGCTCATCTTTCGGATCGACCAGTAGCATCCCGATACCGTTTCCTCTTTTGTTAGCGGCTCCGTCAAAGAATAATTGCCATCGGTTTTCAGGCTCGACTGCAAAGATCCCTTCATCTGGGAATTGGGGTTCAGGCCCTCTGTCTTCATTACTGGGGAAGTTTGCCAGGTGGTCTGACAACGCTTGACCCTTGATGGCCTTTCTGGTCACATAGTTGATGTCGTATTCTGCTAAGAAGAAAGACCACTTTGCTAGACGCATCGAGAGGGAAGGCTTATCAAAGATGTATTTGATGGGGTCCATTTTTGAGACCAAATTCACAGGGTGGGCTTGGATATAATGCTTCAACTTGCCGACTACCCGGACCGATCTGCCGCAGGTCTTTTCACATGCTTAGAGTAATTGAGCTCACTTCCCTGCTGGCTTCCGGGCGACAAAGTAAATGGCATTCTCTGCGAGAGTCTTTCTTCTCCCGAGCAAGCATAGCCCCATTGCCGTATCGGTGACGGTGAGATAGAGCGAGAAGAGGTTTACGTCTATGTGGGGGCATAGCATGGAGGATGTACCAAGTATGCCTTGATCTGGTCAAAAGCATCCTGGCATTCTTCGGTCCAATCTGTGTCTACATTCTTCTTCATGAGCTTGAAGATGGGCTCGCACATAGTGGTCAAGCGGTTGGCGAAGCGGCTGATGTGCTGCGGTTTTCCCATAAAGCTCTTGACTTACATGCGGGTTTGAGGTGGCCTCATATCCATAATGGCTTTGATCTTTTGGGGGTCAACTTCGATACCTCGCTCAGTGACCATATACCCAAGCACTTTTCCCCTTGTCACTCCGAAGGTGCATTTGGCGGGGTTTAGTCTCATGGAATGTTGTCTCGGCCTCTCAAAGAACTTCCGCGGGTCAACAAAGTCTTTGCCCGTCCTCGCCTTTGGAGTGGATTATCATGTCGTCTACGTAGACCTCAATCTCCTTGTGGATCATGTCATGAAAAAGCGCGGTTCTTTGCCCTTTGGTAAGTAGCCCGGCATTCTTAAGCCCAAATGGCATCAGCTTTGTATAACTTGATAAGTTCCCCACGGTGTGGTGAAGGCATCTTTTCTTGATCTTCCTCGGCCATCTTGATCTGGTTGTAGCTGCAAAGCCATCAACGAAGGATTTGACTTCGTAGTTGGCGGTGGAGTCCACCGGGATGTCTATATTTGGCAAAGGGTAATCGTCCTTGGGGCTGGCCTTGTTCGGATCTCGGAAATCCACACGGCGGCGCACCTTCCCATTGGCCTTGGTGACGGTCACAATATTGGATAACCATGTCGGATATTCGATGACTACGATGAATCCTACCCGCAGTAGCTTCTCAATTTCTTCTTTGACACTTAGAGACCATTACGGCTTGATCTTCCTCGGTTTACATTTTTCGGCTTAGCATATGGTGCTAGAGAGATTACGTGCTCTACTATTGAATTGTCTAGCCCGGCATATCCTGTATGACCATGCAAACACGTCGACGTATTCTACGAGCAAATCGATCGATGCTGTCCCGTTCAACCCCCTGGAAGAAGTTTCCGATCTGTGTCTCTTTAGGTTCCTCGACGGTACCCAAGTTCACACTTGTCAAAACCTCCTTGGCGGCTTGGGCCCGGTTTTCCTCTTTTACGAAACACCTTAATGATTTCTTTAATGTATTGTTCATTTAGTGTGTTTGCATCTTGTTCAAATGATTCATTATTAAGCATTTGTTAAGTTTTGAGTTAATTTATCATTTGCTAAGTTGGCAATAAGAGGATACTCGAAAGATCTGTCATTTCATTCAAAATAAGGGGAAAGATGACATCGATTACATTTTGATAGTCCTCGGGCGTGAGGCCTTCGGATGACTCGGAAGGACTGGAATTCAAAGATTCTGACTCAAGCGTATGGACAACGGGGTGTTTGACACGGCCCAGGTTGAGAAGGACGGGGTACCAATCCAAGCTCCGCGATCATTTCTTTGTCGGCGCTATCGGTCTGAGAACGTCTTCCAATTCTTCAATGGCATCTCTGTCTTAGTTACCAAAGTGCGGGGATCAAAAGGATTTTCACCACCGTCTCCAATTATGGCAACTATCTCATCATCTCGAGCTGAAGTCGATCAAATCTGGGATACAGTGCTTCTTCATCAAACAAGCGTAGCAAGCCCCACTCAATGTCTTCACTATTGGCGGCTTCTATCTCGGCGATCTTCGGAAGAGCTAACTCGAAAGCGAGAGAAGTCCATTACCCTGGATGCGACTCTTTGGCCCGTCGAGTTCCCTTTGAAGACATACTCGTTACGAAAGGTAGTGGTAGCCCCGGGAATGTCGGCAAGTCAAGGAACATTCTTCGAATAGGATTGGGCGGCTTTCCCCTCATTTTCTCGAGATTTTCCGGATGGGTTTTACGCAAGGAGATCGATGATCATTTTTATCGTATTGTGTCCCGCCTTTTGTAAAGTAATGGGTCGAGGATGAGCGTAGGGATGAAGCTGGACCCCTTTAGCTTTTCTGCCATTCGGTTTGTACCCCAAGCCGTATCGGTAGTCTGTTCCTTTACATCGATGATGGTATTGCGACCACTGAAGTCTTCTACCCAATCCAAGTCCGGAAGATAACCCATTTTTCTCATCATTCTCATGGCAGGAGGGATTTTATCGGAAGTAGTGGTGAGGTCGGTGCAACACACTTGTGCTTTGGAAGGAGCTACGAGAGAATCTGTCAATGCCGACCCTTCGTCATCATGTTTGATTTCCAATATCGGGATGTCTCCGGTCTTTGGTTCCTTCTACCGTGACACTTTGTCTCCAGTAAATGGTGGTGATAGTACCATCATTCGGCGAAATTTGACGCCTTGGTGCAAAGTAGAGCTACCCTATTTATCGATGGATCCGGGGCCGTCCCGGTAGAGCGATAAATGAAATCGGAATATCAATCACTTGAAAATCAACGTCCATGACCTTTTTCGAACCACGGCTTGAGAGTAGCAATCCCCAAAGCGGCCTTGCGGTGGAGTCATAGGCCTTAATAGTCGACTAGAAGGCTTCAAATCGGTTGGCTTCAAGTCCAATAAGTCCATCATCTTGGGCGGCAAGACATTCATTGTAGACCCTCCATCGACTAATACCCGTGGCAATCGACGCTCTTCTAAGCTGGTGTGATGTAAAGAGGTTCGTTATGACTAGCCCCATACTTTGGCGAGGTCCAAGTCGGTGAAGGTAATGATGTTTCCGTAATGGATACTTCCAATCATTTGGACGACCTCATACGGGGTGACATCTATGGGCACCGTGGTCTTGGCCAAACTTTCTTCTAGCTTCAACTTATGAGGGTATGAGGAGGTTAACGGGGACCACAAGGAGATATTGGCTTGGGTACACTTCAAGCGAGTCAACACCTTGGATCCTCTTTGTCGAGTCTGGTTTTCTACTTCGGCTTATAAGGCCTCTTATCTGTCTTTGGCTCAGAGACGGCATTCCTTTTGTCACCCTTAGGTGCTCAATACTCATGCTGTCCGGACCGAGTCATCACATAGACATTAGATTTTTCCGGGTCGGCATTCCCTCTTTGGAGGATTACATTAGCTCTTTCAAAGTCGAGGCGGGCTCTTCTTTGGCGTATGGCCAATTCTGGCGATTAATCGATTAACGGCACTCTTTGGAGGCATAGGCTGCTTCTCGAACCTGATCCCAAGTTAACGACTTTCTGACCTTCTCAAGGTTCTGACTCTCTGATTGGCTTAGCAGTTGGCTGGTTTCGGCTTTACCTTCTCCGTCTAGAGCCTTCACATTCTCATTCAGACTTTTCAAGGTCAGCATGCAACAGGAGTTGTCACTGTCAGGGTTTGGAACTTGGCGAATGGCTTTCTCATCCGGGTCCAACAATTTTTTCAACAGAGTGGGATCGCATTCCTCATCACTGTCAAGCATGTCCCTTCTTTCTCTAGGGGTCGGCCTTCGACGGCATCTTTGACGTTGGCCAAACATTTTACGAAGTGGGAAATTCCATCATCAATAAGGATTTCTGCGGGGTCGAACCTCATGGCGGGTTTTCGTTCTTCACTTTGTCGGGAAGGTTTTACGGGCTTTTTGGCTTACGGGCTAACCACTCTTCTCTTGTTCCTTAGGCACTTATTGTGTCTTCATCGGTATCACTGCGGTAACTCTCGCGGGAACTTTCGTCTTGACTACGATGACCAATGAGGGCAAAAGCAGGTCGGGATACTTGACGCCATATAAGAGGTATCTTGGACTCCTCCTCGACTTGGGAATTACCAAGAAAACATCGTTGTCGTCACGGGACATAAAGGGGGCCGGGGTCGCCTCGAGACTTAAGACTCTTTCCAGGGCATCCATACACTCTTCTTCGAGACAAGGTCTCGGGAGTGACTACTAATACCGTAACAGAGTCTACTCTCCACGATGAGAGTTTGGCTTCAGCAACGCTTATGTTTTCCAGATTGGTGGGTGGAGCCCACTTTCCTCTTTCAGCTAGGGCTTCAATTAAATCCCTCCATTCACCGACCAAGTCTTTGTAAGGAGTATTGAACTCTAAGATGTAGGACTCATATATTGCCTCATCTAAGCTAGCATCCTTTTCCTTTTCCGAGCCTTCACACAGGCTGCAAATACACTTTGAAGTGATTTCATCCCCTATTCCAGGTCTGTGGTTTTCTACCTCATCTTGCCCTTTAGGTTTCACTTCTGCTGACTCCAAGTCCATTCCTTCTACTGAACTGTCATCATCACTGTAAATCCATCCATTCTTATTCTCGTTTCCGACTGATTCTTCACTACCACCTTTGTCGAGAGATAGGCAAATTCACGGGCGTTGACGAAATTAGAGAGGTCGGGGTGGTGCTTGGGATTCCAGGGTAAAGAGATTTGGATTAGGCTGAAAGGAGGGAAAGAGTCCCACGGGGGGATGCAAAGGCTGTGAGGGTGTCGGGACCCTGACGGCTCGGGATGTTGGGGAAGACTAAAATGGGACAGTCTTTGACAAAGGCTCATATGTGGATGGAGGAGGGCATTGGCTATAGGCTAGCTCTTCATCCCTAGTCATCTGGTTACCCAAACCAGTGCTGTTTTCTGTCGAATCGGACATTCGACTCTGGGTGACCAAGCGAGGATTACAGCGGCTGTGAGAATTCTGCGCTAACAAGTCGGCGGCCCGGTGTTCTCACCCACTTCTTTCTCGCTGCGGGAAAGGGATGGGAAAGGTTTAGACTCGGGGTAGGTGTTTAGGGTGAAGGCTCGGGCAATATGCAAATTAGAATCTTCCGGTTTACTTAAAACGGTGTCTTTTATTAATATCTATTTGGTTGGAAAAGGGGTTTGCCCTTCTTTTCGTAACTACCCTAGATCTGGATCGGTGGGTTCCGTCACTACGTCTATAAGCCCCTCGTATTCCACCTGTATTTCGACCTCCCGGGGTGGACGGCCCGGGCGAGGGTCCTATAGGGCACACGGATCCCACCGACCGAGAGTAAAGAACGCTCCTAACGGGTCTAGCGGGTCATAGGAACTTTCAACGCACGAGCGATGCGGATTATAGTCAAGGCAATACCGAGAAAGTCTCGTCTTCCTGCCTTGATAGGATTTTGGCAGAATTTCGCTTGAGCGAATGACGTTTTGACTTTCGGTAATGTCCGAGAAGATAATAGGCATGGGTCGGGCGGCAAAATCCGGATGACACAGTGTCACATTGAACTTCGTTGCATACGCCGGGCGTGAGTCAGAATCGAAGTCAATGCCGGGTTAAGATCTTGCCAATTTTTCCTTGTCAGAATTTTGGCAGAGCTTCGCTTGAGCGAAAGATCTTTTGATTTGTTGGCAAAGACTCGGTCTTGACTCTTACGCATTCCGTGCAGGTCAAGGTCAATAGTCAATGTCGGAGTCGAGATCTCGCCAATTTTTCCTTGTCGGAATTTTGGCAGAGTTCCTATTTCGTTATGAACTAAGGCTTGACCTTTACAAGGGTATACAACTGGGCTATATGACACGGACTAGACCAAAAACCAACCAAAAAGTCACGGTTTTTTGAAACGTGTGACACGGACTGTGCATTGGTCGACACTGGCAGCCATGGGGAGGTTGGGATGATTCCGTGCGCGCCCGGGAGCATCGTAAGGCTGTCCGTGACTGCAGCTGGAACCACCCTCGGGTTTGAAGGACGTGCGTGCAAAGTGTACAGGATATATCAGGTGCGCGTAGTGTGCGGTCTCCTAAAAATGTTCCTTTTTGAGTTAAAACGAGATTTTCAGAATGTGTTTTAAAGGAATGATTTTCGGGACGGGGAAAAATGCAACACGTAAGCACGTAAATTTTGGGAGCCCCGGTCGGTCATGGAGCCGAGTAGCCCCAAGCCGCTAGGGCCGCCCATTAACCATGATTTTTCCTGGTGGAATTGCCACTGAGGTTGCCTGGTCAGAATCCAAGGAGGATTGAGCCGTACGACTGCATGGATCAATTTTCCAGGTTCCACTCCTTTTGCTATTTTTCGAGTTGTTTCCCGTTCAAAGTATGCACAGATTCCAAGATGCAAATGATGCAATGCAAGGTAAAGAAAGCAAGCACGACTAATGAAATCGGCGACGGGAGTCTAACCTGCTCAAAGGGAAAAGCTTTCTTTTATTTTTTTCAAAAATTTTTTTTTTCGAAAAGGGATACTGGTACGTGGGATTGTTAAACCACCGGTTATCCCAACTCCCACATCAGGGAGTGTACAGGAAAGGCAAGTGGTTTCCACCTATATACCGAATATCGATTTTTTGTTTTGAAAATAAAGCTTTTCTCCCTTGGGATGTCCCCAGCGGAGTCGCCAAACTGTGAATGTGTGCCAAAATTTTTTGTTTGGTTGATTCACGCGAGTTTGAATACATCCGGTTTAATTTGAAAAACGGAGTCGCCACGCCATTTTGATTTCCTCAAAACTTTGAAAAAAGGATTTTTATGGGTTCGGAGGTTAAGTTACCCCTTGGGAAGAACGGATCGTCGTTCACCCAAGGTGCCTTGCCGGAGCAAGTCTCCCAAGATTCCATTAATCGTGCTTGCTTGCGTGCTTTCTTGTGTGCATGTGTTTGAAAATAAGGAGGGAATGCCCAAGTCGTCTTCCGGACGTACAAACCATTTGTTGGTTGTCGCTCGGGATTTCTTGGATTTTATGTATTCGGGATTATGATCCCGTCCTCATCTTAGACTTGTGATCATCGCATTTTTGGACCTCGGGGCTTGCGTGATCGAGAGAATGACTCTCTTTATAGTCAAAGATGAGGTTCTTTAGAAAAGGAGGGTCCTTAGCCCATCAATCCTACACTTTAAGATGGTCGAGCTCGTATAGATGCTTCATACTCGTCGTAAGTGATAATCGGAGATATAGGGTTCAAAGGTGTCCCTTTCTAAAGAGATTATGAAACCTTTATGGAAGGAACGATGTAAAGATAGGATCTTTTACACCGGTCCGTTCCGAGGTTACTAATGGGGACATGGGGGAATGTATGTAAAAATGACATTTTTAATGAAAAGATGACATTTTTGGGTTGCAAATGATGCATTTTGATTTAAAGAAATGTTCTTTAATTTGCAAAGGATGCATTTTGATTTAAGGAAATGATCTTTATTGCAAAGGATGCATAAAGACACAATTTTTGGTGCAAATGATGCATTTTTATGAAGAAATTGGAATTCAATATGCAAAGGATGCATAAAGATTGCATTTTGAAAAGCATAGGATGCTAGTTCATGGTAAAGATAGGATCTTTAAAGCAAATGATGCTTGGAAAAGGGATTTTGAATGCAAAGGATGCATTTTTATTGAAAAGATTTGATTTTTACATGCAAAGGATGCATGAAGATGACTTTTTTATGGAAAAAATGGGGTTTTAGGTGCAAAGGATGCACCTTTATGGATAAAGACTACATTTTAATGGCAAATGGTGTCTAATGCATGCAAAAGGGGAAGGGGGAATATAAAGATATGATCTTTAATCTACCAAGTCCCAAGCAAGATAAAAGCAATGCAATGAGCAATTATAGAGCAATTAAGATGCAAGGTTAGGGCGTGCGAGGTTACCAATGGCTTCCTTTTCTTCTTTGGATGAAGCTAGGAGGAGAGGATTGATCTTGGGCCTTCAAGGAGGAGGGAGATGACTTCTTGAGCTTCTTCTTCACCTTCTTGAACTTCCAGCTGTTCTTGGGAGGTTTCTTCACGTATTATGAGTATTTGTGGGTTGATTTTGTTGTTTGTAAAATGGGTAGAGGAGGGATCTATTTATAGGCAGTCTGGAAATTGCCAATGAAGCCGTGCGGCTAGGGACCTCAAGCTAATGCAGCCGTGCGGCATTATCCCTTGTGACTCAGCATTTCTAGAACCATGCAAGGTGGCAAATTCTAGAAGCCTCCTCCCAATTAAGAAAAACGAGTTTCTTAATTGGGAAGGCTCCCTTTCAGCCTTTTATTCAATTTGGAACTGTTCCGGAATATTTCCGGAACACTAGGAAGGTCCGGGGAATTACCGGGAAACTTACCGAAATTGCCGAAAAATTTAACCGGAAGGCATGAGCCAGATTTGGGTACTTACAGCTATGCAAGCTTCATATTCGGCTGCATTATTGGTAATCGAGAAGTTCAGCTTGATAGCTATGGGAGTATGCATGTCATTCGGGTCTACTAGTACCAACCCGATGCCATTACCTCTTTTATTCGCTGCGCCGTCGAAGAATAACTGCCACTGGTTGCCATTTTCTATAACAAGAATCTCTTCATCTGGGAACTGAAAATCTGGTCCTCGGGCTTCTGTACTGGGGGAATCAGCTAATTGATCTGCCAAAGCCTGTCCCTTGATTGACTTCCGGATCACATATTTGATGTCAAACTCAGCTAAGAAGAAGGTCCATTTTGCTAATCTGGTGGAAATGTTGCCTCTGTCACCCTGAAACAGGTATTTGATCGGGTCCATCTTGGAGACTAGGTGCACTGTGTGGGATAGCATATAGTGCTTCAGCTTTCCGACCACCCAAACCAGAGCTGCGCATGTCTTTTCGAGGGCAGAGTAATTCAACTCGCTACCTTGGAATTTACGACTGACGAAATATATGGCATTCTCGATCTTGGAGTCCTTCTTCTCTTGCGCTATGAGATAGAATTAAACCAACCTTGAAACGCTTTCCGGTCTTGAGCTATCGAACGATTTGATTATGTGATATCAAATCACAAACTTCGTTCTTCAACTTGCTTGAACTCTAGGCCTTGATCGATGAACGAGCGAAGACCCTCTTTCGGTATCCACACCTTTGAATGAATTCAAGAACAACTTCTTGATGATTGCTAGATCTAAAACCTTGAAGAATATTGAGAGAATTTGATTGTGAATTTTGCTTTAAAATTTCGGCTAGGCTTTTAGGTCTGACAGAACCCTTGTATTTATACTACAATAGTGTAAATACCTCTTCTAATCGAATTAGGAGAGACAGGCTGTCAAAAACGCGTATTGGCCTATTATGTTTAGCGGTATATCAAGCCATTGGCTTGATATGTCGCGTGACATAAGTAGCCAGTTTCTGAGCCTCTCAATCATTCTTCCTCCGGTTTAACCAATTCATTCTAGTTGTGTGTGACCCAATAGGATTACATCATGTTGGCAATGAGTTCGATCATATCGAACCTCATAAGACATAAGCGGACTCTAGCAAGCCATTATGTCTACCCAAATGATGTAACGTAAGAGTTCACGTTTCCAATGGTGTACTTCCATTTCTCCCTTTGTCTCACGATGTCATATTTGAACACAAGTCATGGTCCTTGTCAACTTGTTATTGTTCAATGCTTTCTCGATTCTTGAGTATAATGATAATTCCAATCATATTGGGGTACGGCCATACACTTTCATCATTATCACTCATCGAGGGGCCCAAGCATAACATCTCTCTTCCGAGGGACAAATTCCTTCTTGACTTATCATCCTTCCCATCATGAATCCGATCATGCCAATGATAGCCTTTATAGATATCGTGTTAAGATATCGTTTGACTAAAATCAAACATGGCTTTCATCATATGTAAGGTTATGATAGTCTTAGGTCTAGGAAATAAATGAAGTAACCGTATGAGATTTAAGTATGACATTTGACCATGACATAAATCTCATGCGGGTCATGTCCAGTCACTTGTTCTCTAACAAGTACCCATAATTTCAATGTGCATCTCTTATGCATATAATCATCACATGATTATCCATTGACAATTATACTAATTTATTCTCTTAATAATTAGGGACAGAGATTATTATAAACAAATATACAAAACATATAATAATCAAATAATAAACATCTCATATAATAATAAATAATGTCAACACATAAGTCTATCAATCATAGGCCTAGGGCATAACACCAACAGTCTCCCACTTGCACTAGGCCCAATCTACCATGTATCGAATACCCATGGACCTAACATGACCATCATGTTTAGCTTGCGAGAGAGCCTTAGTTAGTGGGTCCGCCACGTTGTCATCAGTGTCTACTCTGCATATCTTAACGTCTTCCCTTTCACATATCTCACGGATAATGTGGAAACGTCGAAGTATGTGTTTGGATCTCTGGTGTGATCTTGGTTCCTTTGCTTGTGCAATGGCACCATTGTTATCACAGTAAAGTTCAATAGGGTCTTTGATGCTTGGAACGACTTCCAAATCACTAATGAACTTCTTGATCCAAACCGCTTCCTTAGCCGCATCGGATGCCGCTATGTACTCGGCTTCGGTTGTAGAATCGCCGACGGTACTTTGCTTGGAACTTTTCCAACTCACAGTGCCTCCATTAAGCGTAAACAAAAATCCAGACTGCGATCTGAAATCATCTTTGTCGGTTTGGAAGCTAGCATCTGTGTAGCCTTTTACTACAAGATCTTCTTCCATTCCTCCAAAGACCAAGAATACATCCTTAGTTCTTCGTAAGTACTTAAGGATATTCTTGATCGCTATCCAATGTGGTTCGCCGGGATCCGATTGGTACCTACTCGTCATGCTTAGAGCACACGAGATATCGGGTCTAGTACATAACATAGCATACATGATAGACCCAATTGCCGAAGCATATGGAATACCATTCATTCTCTTTCGCTCATCATTAGTCTTAGGACTTTGATTCTTGCTAAGAGATATACCATGCAACATTGGCAAGTTTCCTCTTTTAGAATTTTCCATTTGGAATCTTCTAAGGACTTTGTCAATGTAAGTATTTTGACTTAAACCAATCATCCTCTTGGATCTATCTCTATAGATCTTGATACCAAGGATATATGCGGCTTCGCCCATATCTTTCATTGAAAAGCACTTTCCCAACCAAGACTTGACAGTCTGTAGTGCAGGAATGTCATTTCCAATGAGTAAGATATCGTCGACATACAACACTAAAAATAGTGCTACGCTCCCACTAATTTTCTTGTATACACAAGGTTCATCTTCGTTCTTGATAAAGCCAAATTCCTTGATTGCTTCATCAAAACGTAGATTCCAACTCCTTGAAGCTTGCTTCAATCCATAAATGGATTTCGCAACTTACACACCTTGTTAGAATTTTACGGATCGACAAAACCTTCGGGTTGTATCATGTATACATCCTCAAGTAACTTCCCATTAAGGAAAGCTGTTTTGACATCCATTTGCCATATCTCATAGTCATAATATGCGGCTATGGCAAGTAAAATTCTAATAGACTTAAGCATAGCTACAGGCGAAAAGGTTTCATCATAGTCAATGCCATGAGTTTGCCTATATCCCTTAGCTACTAGCCTAGCCTTATAGGTGTGCACCTTCCCATCCATGTCGGTCTTCTTCTTGAAAACCCATTTGCACCCTATGGTTTTTACACCTTCGGGTGGATCAATCAAGTTCCAAACTTGATTATCAGCCATGGATTGTAATTCGGACTTCATGGCTTCTTGCCATTTTTCCGAATCCGGAGTGGACATCGCTTCTTGATAGCAAGTGGGTTCATCATTTTCAATTAACTCCACTTCATCACTTTCCGTAACGAGAAATCCATATCTCTCGGGTTCGGATCGTGATCTACCACTTCGGCGAGGAACTTGTGCATCTTGAACCGGTTCCACAACGGTTTGTGAACTTGGTTCAGTTTCTACCATTGGTTCAATGTTGTTTTCGGGTTCTCGAACTTCTTCGAGATCTATTTTACTCCCACTGGTTCCTTTGCGAAGAAACTCCTTTTCTAAGAAAGTACCATTTCGAGCAACAAACACTTTGTTCTCGTTTCGGTTGTAGAAATAGTATCCTTTGGTTTCCTTAGGATATCCCACAAAAACACATTTATCGGATTTAGGTGCTAGCTTGTCGAAGTTAACTTCTTGACATATGCATCACAACCCCAAATCTTCATGAAAGACAAACTAGGTTTTCTTCCATGCCACATCTCATATGGGGTCTTTTGAACCGATTTGGTAGGAACTCTGTTTATAGTGAAAGCAGCAGTTTCTAGTGCATGTCCCCAAAAGGATAAAGGAAGCTCAACTTGACTCATCATAGAACGAACCATGTCCAACAAAGTTCTATTCCTCCTTTCAGACACACCATTCCATTGTGGTGTTAGGGTGGAGAGAGTTCAAACGATTCCACAACTCTTAAGATGATCATCAAATTCTTGGCTCAAATATTCACCACCTCGATCGGATCGAAGTACCTTAATAGTTTTGCCAAGTTGATTTTGCACCTCATTTTGAAATATTCGAAATATCTCAAACGATTCACTCTTATGTTTCATTAGATAAACATATCCAAATCTACTATAATGAGCGGTGAATGTTATGAAGTACCGAAATCCTCCCCTAGCATCGCTACTCATAGGCCCACATACATCGGTATGTATGAGTCCTAATAAGTCGCCCGCCCTTTCACCGGTTTTGGTAAATGGGTCCTTGGTCATCTTGCCAAGTAAACAAGATTCGCATGTCTCATATGATTCATAATCATGTGAGTCCAAAAATCCATCTTTGTGGAGTTTAGAAATGCGTTTCTCGTTTATATGGCCAAGACGACAATGCCATAAGTAAGTGTGGTTTACATCATTGGGTTTAGATTTCTTGTTAATGTTATAGACATCATTATCGCGATTTTCAACATCAAGAATATAAAGGCCATTGAATGAAACAAAGAAGACAATAATGCATATCACTCTTGTAAATAGAAAATTTCTTATCACATATAAGAAAATTAAAACCTTCATTATCCAAACATGAAATCGAAATAATATTCCTACTTAAAGCTGGAACGTAATAACAATTGTTCAAAACAAGTATTAGCCCACTAGGTAAAGTAACTTCATAAGTTCCTACGGCTAATGCAGCAACTCTTGCTCCATTCCCCATACGTAGGTCCACTTCACCTTCCTTAAGCATCCTTCTGTTCTTTAGACCCTGCACATTTAAACAAATGTGAGTTCCACATCCGGTATCCAATACCCAAGAACTAGAAGTAGATAGGAATATATCTATAACAAAGATACCTGAAGTTGAAGCAACTCCTTTGCTCTTCTTCAGTGCTTCCTTGTATTTTGCGCAATTTCTCCTCCAATGTCCAATCTCATTGCAATGGAAGCAGATTGCGTCCTCTTGGGACTTAGGCTTAGCCTCTTTAGGCTTGGAGGCCTCTTTGGGCTTGGCAACCTTTGCCTTAGGATTAGCAACCTTTGCTTTTCCTTTACCCTTGAACCCTTTCCCCTTGTTAACCATTAGCACTTGATCGGTCTTCTTCTCGACAATCACGGTTTCAAGAGTCAACATTTGAACTAACTCGGAAAGGTTTCTATTCATTCCACCCATGTTATAGTGCATTATGAAATGACTAAAACTTTTAGGTAATGAATTCAATATTATGTCGGTAGCCAACTCTTGGCTAATTGGAAAACCGAGCCTTTCAAGATGCTCAATGTGGCCCTTTAACTTGAGAGCATGGGGACCAACAGCTTGTCCTTCACTCATCTTGCATGAGGTCAAGGATGCAACTGTGTTGTACCTTTCTTGCCTAGCTTGAATTTGGAACATTTCCATCGCCCGATTGTTTAAGTCGATTGTCCCCAAGTGCTCAAGATTCTTCGAAGACTCTTGCACATGGCGGAGAGCATAAGGCAACTAATATCTGTAGAGTCACGCTTGTGCTTCAGATATTGTTCCCTTATTGCCCTAGCAGCATTGGCAGCCGGTTCAGGTGGAATAGGTTCGGTGAGAACGTACAGTTTCTCCTCTTGTTTGAGAACAATTCTCAAACTACGGATCCAATCCATATAGTTTGTACCATTCTCTTCCAACTTTTCCTTCTCAAGGACAGATCGCAGTGAAAAGTGATTATTGTTTGATGCCATTTATTCTACAAAAAGATATACATAAAATATGAACACATATAAGTAAACATATCATATGAGAAGTATAGTGCATTTAAATAAATGCTCCCACTAAATTATACACCTTCAAATGCAAATAAGCATAATATACATTTAATGGGCTAAGATCCAACTTTAATTCAATTTCAAGTTTGCTATGGCAAACCGCTCAAAATTAAATTAATTAGGTAGAAAACATCAATCATATCACATATATGACTCTTAGATCTTTTATGAGATCAATTCAAGACATCATATGTCTAGGCATATTTTAATCTCATCTTATGCCTTGGGTCCAAAACCATTTTGATAACCCAATTAAGTTCATTCACTTTAAAATGTATAGGAACCACCATTTCCTCATCTTGCTCGCATTCGAATAGAATCAAAGCACCTTGCTATGGCAAGCCCACCCAAAACTATCCGAATGGTCTCAAGTGTTTTTAATCATGAATTGGCATAAAGAACTTAAAAGTTAAATGAAGGTTCTTTAAAGGTAGATTATAAGCATGTCGAAAGATAGTCAAAATCATGCACCAGGTAAGTTCCCGTGAAGATAGGTGAGCCACAAGGACTTCTTAAGTACCAACTCTTCCTTTGACAACTCTCCTAGACATGCATAATTAGAAATCAATTCGATTAGGCAACATAATCCCTACCTTTTATAAACAATCGTTTCCTTTTAAATTTCGCGTATTTATGACTTGTTTCCATAAACAATCATAAGATCCAAAATTTACAATGTCTAAATCTAAACATATTAGGAAACTAAATATCATGTTTCAACTAAACATCTAATTTAAAAAAAATATTCTTAACATGTAAGAACAAATAAAACATGCATCGCAATAATTATTAAAATCATATTTTAATCAATTAATCATGCATATTAGTGAATCAATCTAGCATGGACTTATAAACTCAATTTTATAACATCCAGATTTTCATATACATTTCAATAATTATTAAAATCATATTTTAATCAATTAATCATGTATATCAATGAATCAATCTATCGCGGACTTATAAACTCAATTTTATAACATCCAGATTTTCATATCAACATATCAGATTGTAAACACAATCACAGAATAGCGAAAAATTGAACAAAATGATTACGCCAGTTTTGGCTTATTATGTCGCGTGACAACATCGCCCGCAGGCTTGATATGTCGCGCGACGTAACATGCCCGGTTAACCTGAATTCCACATGGCTGATATGTCGCACGACATAGGCAGCCAGGTTACAGGATTTCCAGATTCGAACCAATACAGATTACAGCCAATTAAATCACATAAAACAGCCTTTTTACAGATTTAATTCAGCATAAATTGAAAACGATTTTCACATTGTTTCACATAAACAATTAAAAATTCTTATCACATACAAAACATGCAATAAGCATATAAACAATTTATATCTTAAACCTAACATGTTAATTCAAACTTAATCATACGAACGGGGCTCTGATACCACTGTTGGGTTTTACGGGTCCATGCGCAGCGGAATTAAGCATTAAAACATAAAACCCAAGAAGCCCTAGGATCCGTTCTATACAATTAATTTGAATACCTATGAGATAGAATTAAACCAACCTTGAAACGCTTTCCGGTCTTGAGCTATCGAACGATTTGATTATGTGATATCAAATCACAAACTTCGTTCTTCAACTTGCTTGAACTCTAGGCCTTGATCGATGAACGAGCGAAGACCCTCTTTCGGTATCCACACCTTTGAATGAATTCAAGAACAACTTCTTGATGATTGCTAGATCTAAAACCTTGAAGAATATTGAGAGAATTTGATTGTGAATTTTGCTTTAAAATTTCGGCTAGGCTTTTAGGTCTGACAGAACCCTTGTATTTATACTACAATAGTGTAAATACCTCTTCTAATCGAATTAGGAGAGACAGGCTGTCAAAAACGCGTATTGGCCTATTATGTTTAGCGGTATATCAAGCCATTGGCTTGATATGTCGCGTGACATAAGTAGCCAGTTTCTGAGCCTCTCAATCATTCTTCCTCCGGTTTAACCAATTCATTCTAGTTGTGTGTGACCCAATAGGATTACATCATGTTGGCAATGAGTTCGATCATATCGAACCTCATAAGACATAAGCGGACTCTAGCAAGCCATTATGTCTACCCAAATGATGTAACGTAAGAGTTCACGTTTCCAATGGTGTACTTCCATTTCTCCCTTTGTCTCACGATGTCATATTTGAACACAAGTCATGGTCCTTGTCAACTTGTTATTGTTCAATGCTTTCTCGATTCTTGAGTATAATGATAATTCCAATCATATTGGGGTACGGCCATACACTTTCATCATTATCACTCATCGAGGGGCCCAAGCATAACATCTCTCTTCCGAGGGACAAATTCCTTCTTGACTTATCATCCTTCCCATCATGAATCCGATCATGCCAATGATAGCCTTTATAGATATCGTGTTAAGATATCGTTTGACTAAAATCAAACATGGCTTTCATCATATGTAAGGTTATGATAGTCTTAGGTCTAGGAAATAAATGAAGTAACCGTATGAGATTTAAGTATGACATTTGACCATGACATAAATCTCATGCGGGTCATGTCCAGTCACTTGTTCTCTAACAAGTACCCATAATTTCAATGTGCATCTCTTATGCATATAATCATCACATGATTATCCATTGACAATTATACTAATTTATTCTCTTAATAATTAGGGACAGAGATTATTATAAACAAATATACAAAACATATAATAATCAAATAATAAACATCTCATATAATAATAAATAATGTCAACACATAAGTCTATCAATCATAGGCCTAGGGCATAACTCCAACAAGGATTAACAAGTAAGCTTTGATTCTCTTGAAAGCCAGTTGACATTCCTCATTCCAAACCACTTCCTGATTCTTCTTCAATAGCTTAAAGATTGGCTCGCATATGGAGGTTAGCTGGTTGATGAATCTGCTGATGTACTGTAGACGGCCCATGAAACCTTTTACCTCGGAAACAGTTCTGGGTGGCTTCATTTCAACAACCGCTTTGACTTTTCTGGGATCTACTTCGATGCCTCGCTCTGTGACCATGTAGCCCAAAACTTTACCTCAGATAACCCCAAAAGTGCACTTGGCTGGATTTAGCCTCATGGAATGCTCCGGAAGTCTGTTGAAGAACTTCCTTAAATCTGTGAAATGTTGCCCATCCGACCCTTTCGAGTGAATAATCATATCGTCCACATACACTTCAATCTCCTTGTGGATCATGTCGTGAAACAGGGTAGTGATGGCCCTCTGGTAGGTAGCCCCGACATTCTTCAACCCAGATGGCATCACAGTGTAACAATAAGTGCCCCAAGGAGTGGTAAATGCCGTCTTGTCTTGATCTTCCTCAGCCATTTTAATCTGGTTATAACCCGCAAAACCATCGACGAAGGATTTGACCTCGTAGTTCGCAGTTGCATCTACCAGCATGTCGATGTTTGGCAAGGGGAAGTCATCTTTGGGACTAGCCTTGTTAAGATCCCGGAAGTCTACGCAAACCCGAACCTTTCCATTCGATTTTGTGACCGTGACTATGTTTGCCAGCCAAGTCGGGTATTCGATCACCTTGATAAAACCCACCCGTAAGAGTTTCTCAATTTCTTCTTTGACTTGTAAGGACCACTCGGGCTTGATCCGCCTCAATTTCCGCTTTATTGGCTTAATCTCTGGATCTAGGGGTATCCGGTGTTCTACGATAGATGCATCCAACGCGGGCATGTCTTTGTAGGACCAAGCAAAGACGTCTACGAACTCTTTAAGCAATTCGATCAAGGTAACCCGTTCATCTCCGGAGAAGTAGCTACCAATTTGCATTTCTTTGGGTTCTTCGGCCGTTCCCAGGTTCACCGTCGTCAATACCTCATCGGCAGCTTGGGCCCGGCTTTCCTTTTGCTCGCAAACCTGCTTTGAATTATTTTCTAAAATTTGCTCATCTATTAAGTCTGCATTATCTTCAATTGAATCTGGCTTAATTATTTTTAAATCTTGATGATTAGTTTTAGTTAAGCGTTCAATTGTTAGATTGGCAATCACGGGATACTCAGAAAGATCGACCATTTTATTCAAAGCGAAGGGAAAAACAGTGTCTACAACGCGATGACGGTCTTCCATCGTGAGGACGTCAGACCGATCTGAAGACTCAAATTCAATCACAAGGGACTCTGGGGTCTGACTCAGGACACGGGGAACAAATTTGGACTCAGATGGACAAGGACGAGGCTTGAGCCCTAACTTTTTGATCATAGTCTCCCTGTCGGCAACCGGTCCCTGAAATGAAGTCCAGTTCTGCAACGGTCTCCAACCTGTTCAGCTTCACAACTGGCTCTTTCTTAAATTCTAACATAGCCACCACCTCGCTATTAGAGGAAAAGTCAATCAAATCACTCAGCTCCTTAGCAACAAATGCCCTTTTTGTAGGTACTTCTGCCAAAAGCAAATCATCCTCAGGCTCTAACAGCCCCTGTTCCTTGAACAAATCTGCCAAATCACCATCAATGTCCACGGGATCAGCACCACGGATCTTGCATAATGTGGGTTCATCCAGAGCAAGATTCTCAAAATGATTCACATAATCAGGCCCCAGAGATGATAATTGTTCTCATAAGTGGCGGTAACACCTGGCCTTTTGGGCAAGCTATCAAACATTTCTTTCACCAGGTTTTGGCTGCTAGCGAACCTCCGGATTGTTCTCATCCTTTCTTCCATTTGGCTCATCTTCAGCTCTGGGCAGGCAAACATTTCTCCATCATCTTTGACAAAGTGTTGGTTCAAAGACCAACTGTACGGGCGCATCTCAGGCCTTTTGTACCTCTTTCCAGCAGCTGAGGTCATCTTTTCTTTAAACGCTTCAGTCTTATCGTACGCTTTGTCTTCTTCCGTCACTACATACCCTAGGCCTCGCCTATTCCTCTTGGCTTCTGGCATCACATGCTGACACGGTCCCTGTTGACGTTTTCCCAGCCCCAGACCAGGGATATAGCTCATACCCCTCATCATTTTCAACACAGGGGGAATCTTGTCTGAAGACGTCGTCAAATCTATGGTGCAGACCTGCCCTTTAGGTTTCTCAATAGTGAATCCACTGAGCATAGGGTTTTCCTGGTCGAGCTTGATTTCCATTACTGGTAAGGTATTGGTGCTGGTTTCTCCAATCGTGATGCTATCACCATAAATGGTTGTCAGGACTCCGTCTTGCACAAACTTTAAACATTGGTGGAGAGTGGACGCTACTGCTCCTATCTCATGGATCCACGGTCTACCCAATAGCGCTGAGAATGTGACCGGAATGTCGATAACTTGGAAATCCACCATCATCTCTTTGCTCCCAAACAACAAATTCAGAGAAACTATCCCCAACACTGCCCTGGACGTGGAATCGTAGGCTTTTATGGTCTGACTGGATGGTTTAAGACTCTGCGCGTCAATATCTAGCATACTCATCATTTTGGCAGGAAGTACATTCATAGCTGACCCATTGTCTACCAACACATGGGGAATCCGCCGTCCTTCCAGGGGCACCGTGATGTGTAGAGACTCGTTATGCTTCGCACCATAAGCAGGCAGGTCAAGATCTGTAAAAGTAATGATGTTTCCATACTGTGCAGTCCCGATCAGCTGACAGGCTTCGTCTGGGGTGGCATTGACAGACACTTTCGTTTTGGCCAGGGCCTCTTCTAATTTCAGTTTGTGAGGGTAGGAGGACGTAAGTAGAGACCATAAGGAGATATCAGCTTGTGTTCTCTTCAGCTGTGTCAAGATTGGATCTTCCTGGACTTCTTCATCTCATGTCGATCTACAGGGATTCTGAGAGGATTGGGGATTCAAAACTGCAACTGCTTTACCTTTCCCGGATGGATCTACATCACCTGTTCCCAACATTCTTCTAGATCGAGTCAACAAATTAACCTCTTGGTCTTTTCCCACCACAAAGTTCTTACTGGCTTCCTTGAGCTCTGCTAGCGAAATCGGGACAGGACGAGTAATGTATGGCCATGCCGCCTGCCTTATCTCATTTATGGATAATGGCGCCTCTACATTAGCCGCTATCCTGAGTTCTTCCAGAGAGATTGGGGAATCCCTAGAACCATGGAAGATATAGTGTTGGCAACCAAACTCTCTTCATAATCAGCAGTATTATTCAAATCATACAGATCGTCAAGATACAAAACATAGCATAAATTATCTTTCATTTCATTAGAACAGGAGATTACATCAGTCACAATCTTGTTACAATCATCACTAACATTTCCATCTATGGTCTCTCCAAATTCTATTACATTAACAAAATAGTCTTGGCCAAAATCCATGAGATTCACGGTGTTGTTAGGCAGGGGGTTGCTGACGACATTAGGACGAGGGGACTTTTCAATCTTCTTTTCATCTACCAACCCTTGGATAATCTTTTTGAGCGTGAAGCAAGTATTGGTGGTGTGTCCCGGAAACTGATGGAACCGACAATATTTGCTTGTGTCGAGATTGGGATTGGGATTAACAGGATTGTAGTTCTCCAATGGCTTTATCATCCCAGTTCTGAGCAATCCATTGTAGACCTCCTCTGTAGTCATACCCAAATCATCAAACTTTCTCTGTTGCCTTGGCTGGAATCTTCCATCATTAGAACCATTATTACCCCCTCCTTGCAGGTTGTTTACAATGTTGTCCTTAACAATTTCTCTTCCTTTCGGTGCTATGGCAGAAATAGGATTGGGTGCTCGATATCGGTATCCTCCACTACCACTGTTGCCGCCGACATTTGCATTCGGGGTTTGATTGAACAATCTATTTTCACTTCTAGCTCCCATTCCAACCATCTCTCGCAAATCTGGATACCAGCCTTTTCCGATGGCTTCCCTGAGTACCGGTTTTACACACGACAAGAAGATATCTTTTTGGTCCTGAAGGGGGATTGGCTCCGATAGCTCATTAAGCTTAGCATTCCAACGCTTATAGAATTCCGTAATTGACTCATCAGCCTTCTGGATAGTCCCCACTAAATCATCCCGGGTGGTACGCCATTCTAAATTGCCTCTATACTTCTCCAAAAAGGTCTCCGTAATCTGGCTCCAGGTGGAGCGGCATTCTTGTTTCAAAGCCAAAAACCATGTGAGCGCTGGTCCTTTCAAAGTCAAATGAAAGTGGGATGCCATAAACTCGGGCGTGTAGCCCATCGCTCCCATTATCATTACATAAGTATCCACATGAGTTTTCGGACAAGCAGTACCATCGAAATCCATTTTCGGCATCTTGAATTTGTGAGGCAAAGGCGTTACCTGGCCTGGATCCACAACCTTAAGACCACTAGAACCCACAGTCAGTCTGTCGATTTGCTGCTGCATTTGCTTCAATAAGGCAGTTACTTCCGGAGTTAAACCTGGAATCTGAGGGATAGTAGGAGGCACTGTTGAAGACGGTATGGGGAAATCTGAATTAGGTCCAACAGGCAAAGCGGCCGGTGGGAGGCCGAGAGTACTAGAGACACCAATTTTACCATCAAACAAGCTAACAGGGCTGGGAATCCTGTTCCCGTACATATCATAGCCATTAAACTGGATACTGAGGTTCTGGGAACTGTACTGCGCTGACTGACCTCTGAATTGACCAAGAGTAGAGAATCCTGTACTGATGCATGGGGCGGAATATGGAGTGGAACCATATAAATGCTGAGTAAGGGGAGAACACACTGCGGGCTGAGGGACACTGCCTTGGGTCTGAAACTGCTGATACCTCGGAACACTGTCTTGACAATTTGATTCCCTGAAAGCCGATACTGACCACTCTGTGGCACATTCAACTGACCACCCTGGTAGCTGTCGGGATACACACTGAACTGAGGTTGGGAGTAACTGGCTTGGAACTGAGACCCATACTGAACCTGTGGCATTGGGACGTTGGGAGCCGGAGAGGAAGTGAGATCGAAGAAGTTCACTGGATGACCACCACTCTTGTTAGGACATTGCTGAGCAACTTGATTATATACTTGGGGAGAAGGGGGAGGAAACCTTCCTTGGATACTCATAATCATTCCTGGAGATGGCATTTGCTCGAGGCGTGGAACATAGCTCGTGGGAGGAGGCATAGCATTGTAACTGAGTGGAGCAGGCCGGGCAGGAGAAGCGGATCCAACTTCATTATTGCCCTCTTCAGTAATTTCCTCATAAGAACCATCCTCTCTACAGAGCATTGCTATTCCCCGGGCTCTCAGGGCCTCAACAAAGCGGTTATGAGCTTCTTCTTCTCGGATTTTGGAATTCTGAGCTGACAGGCGGACCTCACGCTCTCTGGCTAAAGCGGCTTCCAGATTTATCCTCAACTCATCTGTAGACAGATCATTCAAGCTTGGTTGACTCAACGGACCCGAACCTCCAGCAGACTGAGCGGAAAACACATCTCCATTTCTTGCCATGCTTGATTCTGCACTGACTAAAACTTCGGAAACTGCTTGAACTTCTTTGACAACCCGAACCAAACGAGCTCCCGGTACAGATGATTGACTCTAACTCGCCGTAGCTGCAGGGGTATATATGGGTTCATAAGGTAGGGAAAGAGGAGGAAAAAACGGGAGAGGGAGAAGAAAAAGGAGAGAACAGACTCGCGCAAACAAATTATTTATCTTCAAGTATAAATTGGTGGTTTAAATCCTAGGAACGGTTGGGAAAGGCTAACCCTTTATTTATACACATTATACCTTGGGGAGACCTAGGGACGCAATGTTCAAATTACACTAAATACTTTGTATTTGAAATTGATAATAAGTAATGATACCTAAACAAGACCTAACACGATGTGAGACGGACGAGTGATCCCAATTTCTGGAGAAATTTGGGCAGCATAACGGGTATCCTCGGAGAAATTCCAAGAAAAATCCGGCATGACCTCTTGTCGGTGCATGGTGACAATGTGGCATGATCTCTCGTTTAGGACATGCCACGAGAGTGACATGTCCTCACGTGAAACCATGTTGCATTGGCAACATGCCCACAAGGTGCGAGGTTTTGGGGGAAGGTATAAGGACTTATTAGGAATTTCAAAAAACAATTCATTATATTGTAATTAAAATGTTGTATCAAAACCAACCGTAGGTAAATTTTAAGTGTGGCGCCACCTATGATGCGCTAGGGGGGTAGGTTTGATCTTAGGCGCTCAAACGTAAGTGAAATACATCACCGTCCGCGATGCAGTCAATCGCACCCGAAGGTTCTAAAATCTATGTGACGCAGTGTGCGGATGACTATGTTCTTTTATTTACGAAAATGATTTTTTTTATATATATATATTTTTTTTGAAAAGGGGAAGAAAGGGAAACTACACACACACACCCCACATAGTACAATAAGCGAATAACCGATAAATCGATCACGGGGACTGCCCATAATCACCAACTGGACCAAGAAAACCAAATCCTGCAAACTGGCCACTTCTGTCGCGTGACACAGGACAGCAAATGCAAGTTCTGTCGCATGACAGAAGGGTCCAATTCCAGAATTCTGAAGATCACACCAGGAACAGCCCCAGCCTCGAAGCTCAATAGCACAACTCAAACCCAAGCAAAAGAACAACAAAGCAGAAAGCAAGGACAATCAAACAAAGCACATAAGATGCAAACAATACATATAATGTCTCAAACAAAGCACATACGAGTGAATGAATTGAACGTTGAACAACACGAAAGTTTGACCCACTTTTGAAAACAGGTTTCAACTCCCCAGCTGAGTCGCCACTGAATGTGCGCTCGCCCGAAAAATAAAAAATAAAAAATAAAGGAGTCGCCACGCCATTTTTAAGGAAACATTGAAAACCTTTTGTAAAGAGAAAATGGGTTCGGGGGTCAGGTTACGTGTTGGGAAGAACCGAGAGTTCACCCAACACGCCTCGTCCGTAGACGAGTCTTTCTAACGTTCAAAATTTAATTCATTCAAATATGTGTGCTAGTGTGTGAGACAAGATATGTATGGAATGCAAAGAAGTACTTTGTTTTATTGCTCAAAGGGAAGAAGAAACAACTTGTAAGCCATTGACAATGGGAGGCCACATCCCATATTACAAAAAGGATGAACAAAACTTACAACTAAAACGAACCTGCTGCAGAGGCTTGTTGTGTCGCGTGACACAGGACTTGAGGAGTCACTTGTGTCGCGTGACACTACAGGTCACTTTGCAGAGATTTTACATTATTAAACATTATGGAAATAAATCTATCTAATCACTTCAAATGAATGTGGATATGGAAGATCCATACCCTAACTTGAGTGATAAAGGGGATGGGGAAGGAGGAATAAACTTACAACTGAAAGATGATTCTCTGCAGATGGGTCACTTGTGTCGCGTGACACAGGACTTGATGAGTCACTTGTGTCGCGTGACACAGGTTTACCATCAGCAGGAATCTCACAATTTAAAATCAGAAACTAACAAGGATCGATTCAGATCTATTTGATATACTAAATTCACTCGGAATTAACACAGATTAACAATGAATTACCCAAGGGAGCATGGATATGGGAGATCCATACTCCCTTGAGCACCAAGCAACCAAGGGAGGTCCAATCACAAAACCAATATGCAATTAAACCAAGCAAAACCAATTAAACAGAGATATGGCAGTTGCCACTTGATAATCTAAAGCAGATGGAGCTTGATTATCAAGTGGAGGAAGAACAATTGCAAATAAACAAGTAAAATGAGAGAGAAAGGGGTGAAGAAATGCGTTACCCTTGTAGTCCTCTACTTCTACACCAAGTTAGGTGTAGGAGTCTTCAATTCAGCTGCTAGGGGATGTGGTTGAACACTAATCGACTGCTTCCCTTCAGATCTTCAAGGTAATGTGGGTTATATGAAGGTGGTGTATGATTTGGGTGAGAAAGAGATGGAATTGGAAGGGTTTGTTGTGGTTTGAGGAGAGAGAGTGGTTTCTGTCGTCAATTGGGCAGAGTAACTTTAGGGTATTGGAAAAGGGATCTTCATATGAGAGGGGGAGGGTCCAATTTATAGGCTGCATGGAGTGGGTCACTTGTGTCGCACGGCCTTTCGCTTCGCTTTTCCGTAGCCAATTGTGTCGCACGAACTGCCCAGCCATGTAACCGTTTTTTGCGTCAACAACTGATTCTGGAACCTTCTATGATAATTCACAATAGGTCCAAAGCTGATAATTCCTGGTGTAGCGTTGTGAGGAAAAATAATTTTATCCTTTTCGTTTTTGAGTCGCCACCTATATTATTCGATTGGAGAAAATAGGAAAACCATTTTGAAAGAGATTTGGGTTCGGGGCTTAGGTTATGAAATGGGTAGGTCAAGGAGCATCCATTTCACCCAATCCGGAGATCGGTCTTGCTAAAGAAAAGAGAGGTTTTCAAAAGAAGAGAAAAACGATTTTAAATATTATAAACAAAGGTCCATTTAACGGGGTTAAACGGAATGTAGGATCGATTGCTTCGAGACCATCTCCATGATTTGGAGAGGCTCTAGGCCGATCCTAGATTCTATGGACTTATACCACTCTAACAATCAATTAGAAAGGGATTTAGGGGTTACCTTGCGTGAGGTGATTTGGGCAGAGTTTCGACTCAAGTTTAGAATCGACTCTCGACACGGACAGAGCTTCGCCTCAGTCCTTGACTTGGAGCTTGATGTTTGTTTATCAACAAGGTTGACAAACAAACTATGAGGTGAGTTTTTAGGGTGATTTTGTAGGATTCTTTCAGGGAAAGAAGCCAACAAAATGTGTCTGTGTTGTGAAAATTCGCGGTTTTTCCGGGGGGGTCTCGGGGGGTTTGATCCTTGGAAGTTACCAAGTATTTATAGGGAATGGATAGGAAGAAGTGGAGAGGTAAAACCATATCAGATGGTTCTAGACTCCAAATCTTATTGGTTGGCCGGAGAGATAAAGTTTTATCCCGAAAAGAGGTTGAAATCGACGAGGGAACTGTCGTCTGCAATCTGCAGAGGGGGGATATCTCGCGCGAGACACGCCATCTCGCGGCGAGATATTGCTCCTGTGGACAGTTTTGTCCTTTCCTCGTTATCTCGTATGCAGTTTAGTCCCAAACTAACGGTGGTTAGTCAAAACTTAACGAAACATGACGAAATGGTGGATTTCTACTTCTTGACTCAAAGCGAGACTTAGAGTGGTATAAGTATGATCCGATGTGTTCAGAATGGGGTGTCTACAGAGCCCCTCGGCGACAAGTCTTATGAAAGAAGTCATGTCGACGATAGAAAAGACATCATTCTGAACATCGGGATGGTCGGGCCGCACGGCTTCCTACGTATCTCTATCGGAGAATCAGACCATGACGTAGTTCGACTCCAAAACACGAAAAGGCTGCTTTAGGTATTTTGAAAATCATTTGAAAATCGCGGAGATTTTGTTTTTGAAAAGGTAAATTCATACTGAGGAATCAAATCAAGACCCAATTCAGAATATACCTGCCTGTCTGAAGATTCGCCTGTCTGGGCTCCGAACCTGCGGGAAATATGTTAGAAAACAAAGGCTTACCTGTCCGGTCCTTTGAGTCCTGTCGGTTTTGTGACGATTCGCCTTTCTGGGCTCCGAATCGGGCTTTTGGTTCGACGATCCACCTGTCTGGGCGTTGAATCGGGCATTTGGTTCGACGATCCACCTGTCTGGGCGTTGGATCGGGCATTTGGTTCGACGATCCACCTGTCTGGGCGTTGGACCGAGCTTTTTCTAATGACGATCCACCTGTTTGGGCGTTGGACCGGGCTTTTCTGATGACGGTCCACCTGTTTGGGCATTGGACCGGGCTTTTCTGATGACAATCCACCTGTTTGGGCGTTGGACCGGGCTTTGTCTTTGATGATTCACCTTTCTGGGCTCTGAATCATGTGGATTGAGTTGATCTTTGGACCACTCGGCTATCGGGCGACTGGTGCCGTACCGGGCGATCGTGCGCATGTCACGTTTGGCTCGTTCCGTGACTTGCGGTGCCGGTTTTCCACGTTTCCCCGCTAGTTTATCATTTCCAAGGGTAAATGTGTCAAAATTTTGAATTTTGACGTTGCATAGACGCTTATTGTCGAGGACAATTTGGTCACTTTCCAGAAGGTATATCTCGTATTCGTCCATATAAGTGTATATGTCCGACTTCATCTGAACATTTTCTTTTTCTTTGGTTTTCAGGTCACTCTGTCCGCGGCCGATTACAACCGTGGCGCGACCAAGATGGCGGGACTGATGGGCCTGGTGTCGGACCTGTCCGAGAGGCTGTTCCACAAGGCTTCTTTGGCGGCCTCGACAGTTGCCTCGGCGGTGACCCCTACTTGCGGAGCTAAGAGGTCGAGGAGGGATGGTAGCCCCCGTGGCGGTGATGGCGGAGGTGTCGGCGGCTCGAGCGACTTGATGGCGTGATCCCCTCCTTTTCCCTTTATCTGATTTCTGATGATTTGTATCTATTGGCCGTGTGGGCCCAGACAATTTTTCTTTTTTTTTTCTTCGGTACCTGTTAGGAACAAGTAGGTAGCACAAACAATGGTTTTTCTTAACCCCTAATCTTAGGTCTAATTAGTTAATTAACTTTCTCGACTTTCCATGTTTTTGGAAATGGAATGGAATGGCCGCTAGGCCACAATTTTGAGCCCTCATCTTGGTGTTTTTACTGCATGTTATGAACTGTACACACAGGTTTTTCGAGACTTGCTTAGTCAAGTCGGGGCTAGATTGTTGTTTGAGTAGAACTGTTGCTGTTTTGCCATAGGGATATCTCGCGCGAGATAAGGTGTCTCGCACGAGACACGCTATACAGGCAGAAATCTCTTCCTTTTTCGAACAGGATTTTGTCAGTTTTCCCTATAAAATCACCCTGTAGTCCGGCCAGATAACTCATTCTAGCCTTTCAAACTCTAGAGATATTCTGTTAGGGTGAAACTCTTGTCTTCTTCTTCAACCCTGTGATCCATGGCTTCCAAGGAGATTGCCCCAACGTCCATGATGTCGATGATTTTTCTCTGTCGTCTGAAGTGATTGCATCTTTCAAGCAAGCATCAAGGGATTTTGTGAGGTCGTTTCGCAACCGGTCTCGTAATAGGTTCATAGCAGAATTTGGATTCAGAATTCTTTTCACTTTGAAGAACCTCCAACCGGATTGGAGTCTTTTGCAGGGTGCTGCTCGGTTTTGGGATCCCTCTATTCACCTTTTCAATTTTTCTTTGAATGAGATGGTACCTACTGTGGAGGAATTTGCTATTATCTTGGATATGCCTCTGACTGGCGAGATTGCCGTTCCCAAGTACCATAGGAATCATTCGGAGGCTTTGAATGAATTATTAGGGATCCCCCTTGATACTTGCTATGAGTTGGTTCACCGCAAGTGGGTTGATTGCTCTTCTTTTCCAGGACGCTTCAGCGGTGATTCAGATGATGACGCTTTTCATGTCTATAAACGGAACTTTCTGGCTCTTTTTCTTTTCGGAGATGTTCTGTTTACATGTAGGGACGGCTTGGTCGACTCCCAACTGGTGGAAATTGTTCTGCAGGCTAGAAAACGTTCTAGGAACATTATTCCGCTAATCTTGGGTGAGACCCTGCATGGTCTTGACGAGCTGCATAGGACCGGTGTCATGACTCAAGGGAGTCCTCTTCTGTTGACCATTTGGCTTAGGGAGCATCTCAAGTTGGTGGGTCCCCCGTTGGAATATTCCCCTTTCACATATCATACGCGAAAGTTATTGATCAAGGATCTTTCAGCGGATGAATGGGCTGAGTTGATTGCGAAGACCGAAACTGCTGACATTCTTTGGTGTCCACCTTATTGGAGGTTGAACAAGTATGTTGCCAATACCGAGGGTTTTGACAGGGTTGTTCTTCCGGGTTTGCGAGATTCCTCCTTTTATTTTCCCAAGCGGGTGCTCCGTCAGCTTGGTCAGCAGCAGGACACTTATTTTTTCGAAGGAGCTTCTCGTGAAGTGTCTTATATTGGTGTAGAGTTTGCGCAGGCGCTAGCTCAAGCATGGGGTGAAGGAACTAGTCGGGATCGCTGGTCGAACCTTCGGACTTTTAATGCAAGTATCTTCTTATCTGATAAGTACTTGGATTGGTTCCTTCATACCGGTCACCCTAGTGCAGAGAAGATTGATGATCTGCGGCTTTCACTGCTAGGAGATTCTTTTGTAGCTAGCAGTATTTTGCGAAGGAGCGAGGCTCAGTCTGATCCTGCTAATGTGCGAACTGATCCAACTCAGGATTTTCTCGATGGGGATTGGTACGAGAGGCGAAGCAAGGGGATGCCTGGAAAGACGCAAGCTTTAGATAGGCCCCATGTCTTCAATAGGCTCTCAGGATCTGTTTTTGATCGCCTTGACTCTGTTTTTGATCGCCTCGAGGGATGCTCTGCTTCGCGGGGCTCAAAGCGCAAGGAGGATCACGACGACGGTGGAGATCATGTCCGCCGGCCTACCAAGTCAATGAAAGGCTAGATCTTTAGGAGTACCAAGAGATTGCTTTGATAGATCAATTGTTTTGCTTTTATTAGTATTTTTTTTCGAGTTTGTTAGCTTAGCAAATTAGTCGTTGTGGTTAGGATTTCCCTTTTGTCATTAATGAAAATGCATTTGATTAATAAAGGACAAAAGTAGATTCATTTATTTGATTAGACCGAACCCGAAGGCTGCCTACGTTCCTCTTTTACAGCAATTAAATAAGAGGCTCAGGTCTAACGTAGTTCATTTTTGAGAAAAGGACAAAATACGGCTCCGTGCCGAGGGGTAATCTCGCGCGAGATAAGCCTCCCTTTTTTTTATGCACACCCTTTCTTTTGCCTAGACCGCCCTTTCGGGTTTTCAATCTAGCGGGCTTCTTTTCTTGTGCTAGCTCTAATTTTTGCCTAGGCCATCCTTTCCGGGATTTTCAACCTAGCGAGCGATTTCTTTTGAGGAGGCCAAGTCACGCGAAGTACTTCTTGAGCTTGTCCATGTTGACCGGCTTCGGTAGTTGATCTCCGTCTAAGTCCACCAGCTGAAGGGCTCCCCCAGAGAATATCTTCTTCACAATGTAGGGTCCTATCCATCTTGGTCCCCACTTGCCTAGCGGGTTGAAAGGTCCAGGACGGTGCTCACGGAGAACCAGGTCACCTACTCTGATGTTCCTCGTCTTGACCTTTTTGTTGAAAGCTCTTGCCATTCTTCTTTGGTAAGCTTGAGTATGTTCGGCTGCTTTCAACCTTCTTTCGTCCAACAGGGCCAACTCTTCGTATCTGCTTCCTAGCCAGTCGACCTCGTTCACTTGGTTTTCTAGGAGAACCCGTAGTGATGGTATTTCCAATTCTATCGGTAAGACAGCCTCCATTCCGAATGTGAGGGCGTAGGGAGTCTCTCCTGTAGCTGTTCGGACTGAAGTGCGGTATCCCCATAGTGCGAATGGTAGCTTGTCGGGCCAATCTTTTCCAGTGACTGCCATTTTTCTGATGATAGTCTCGATCGTTTTGTTCGCGGCTTCAACTGCTCCATTCGTTTGAGGCCTGTAAGGAGACGACTTGTGTCTTGTGATTTTGTATTCGGTTAGTAGGCGATCGGTTTCCTTCTCGAAGTGGGACCCATTATCGGATATCATCTCTTGCGGAACCCCATACCGGCAGATGATGTTGTGCTTGATGAATTCTGCAACCTTTCTGGCATTCAGAACTTTGTAGGAGGCGGCCTCAACCCACTTAGTGAAGTAGTCGATGGCTACTAGGACGAAGCAGTGTCCGTTGGCTCCTATGGGTGTGACCTTTCCAATCACGTCTATCCCCCATGTAGAGAACGGCCAAGGAGAAGTCATAGGGTACAGCAAGGAAGGCGGTGCATGCTGAAGATTGGCGTGTATCTGACACTTGTGGCACTTCTTGACCATTTTGGTACAGTCGGCTTCCATGGTCAGCCAAAAGTACCCTTGTCTGATGATCTTTTTGGCGAGCATATTTCCGCTCATGTGGGTTCCACATATGCCCTGATGAACATGGTCCATTATTTCTTGGGCCTCTTCCTCGGTGGCACAAAGGAGGTTTCCTTGGGAATGCTTCTTGAATAGGCGGCCAGCGGTGATGACGTAATTAGCAGCCAACCTCTTAAGGGCGATCTGAGTCTTCGGGTCTGTCTCAGGTGGGATGGTTCCATCTAGGATGAAATGCCAAATGTCATGGTACCATGGTTTCTCTTCGGAGTTCCCAACAGTGGCACATTCGGATAACCATTTGTCTTTGCAGTCATGGAGATCTATAACGGCGCAGTATGCAGGAGTTGCACGTCGTGTTATTTTGAAGGGTTTGACTGCTTTTCCTTTAGGGATTTCGACCAAAGAAGCAAGTGTGGCTAATGCGTCCGCAAACCGATTTTTGTCTCTGGGGAGGTAGTGGAATGAGACATCTTGGAATTGTTGCGCCAACTCTTGGAGATGGGCACTGTATCTTTGAAGGGTTGGATCTTGGACCCTCCACTTCTTCAATGTCTGATTGATGATCAATTGGGAATCCCCGAATACCTCGAGTTCAGTCACGTTGCGTTCTAGAGCTGCCTCAAGTCCCGCGATGCAAGCCTCGTATTCTGTGGTGTTGTTGGTGGCGTCAAAGTCAAGACGTATTGCCAGTGGAGTGTAGATGTCGTTAGGGTCTACTAATAACATTCCAATGCCGAACCCTCTCATGTTGGCTGCGCCATCGAAAAATAATTGCCACTTATTTTCTTCTTCTATACTCATGATGTCCTCATCAGGGAATCGCGGGTCTTCCCCCTTCACTTCGTCGCAAGGAAATTCGGCCAACTGATCTGCGAATACACTCCCCCTGATGGATTTCTGAGTGACGTAAGTGATATCATATCCCGCGAGCATGAAGTACCATTTGGCCAGTCTCGAAGACAAATTTGATTTGTCTAGGATATATTTCAGTGGATCCATTTTTGCAATGAGACGGACCGGGAAGGCTTCCATATAGTGCTTTAGCCTTTGTGATACCCAAACAAGAGCAGCACAGGATTTGTCGAGTGGAGAGTAGTTGATTTCGCTGCCTTGGAATCTGCGGCTGACGAAATAGATGGCATTCTCTGTGTGGGAGGCTGGCTGTTCTTGAGCGAGCATAGCCCCTAATGCGTTGTCTGTAACCGTGAGGTATAACTTCAAGGGCTTCTCCTTGTGCGGTGGAACCAGGATAGGTGGGGAAGTCAAGTAGTGCTTAACTTCCTCGAATGCTTCTTGACATTCTTCGGTCCACTCTTGAGGTGCGTTTTTCTTAAGTAGCTTGAAGATAGGGTCGCACATTGTAGTCAGTTGATTGATGAATCGACTGATATATTGAAGTCTGCCCATGAATCCCTTTACTTCTTTCTGTGTTCTGGGTGGAGGCATGTCTGTAATGGCTTTTATCTTGGCGGGATCTGCTTCTATGCCACGCTCTGTGACCATGTACCCTAAGACTTTCCCTTTGACCACTCCGAATGAGCATTTGGCGGGGTTGAGCCTCATCTTGTGCTGTCTCAGTCGATTGAAGAATTTTCTGAGATCTCTGAAGTGTTGACCATCTGTCCCTTTTGAGTGAATAATCATGTCGTCCACATATACCTCTATTTCCTTGTGGATCATGTCGTGGAATAGGGTCGTGACTGCTCTTTGGTATGTAGCCCCAGCGTTCTTGAGACCAAACGGCATGACCGTGTAGCAGAACGTTCCCCAAGGTGTGGTGAATGCTGTTTTGTGCTGATCTTCCTCTGCCATGAGGATTTGGTTATACCCTGCGAAACCGTCGACGAATGAGCGGACTTCGTATGCAGCTGTGGCATCGACCAACATGTCTATGTTCGGTAGCGGGAAGTCATCTTTAGGGGATGCCTTGTTCAAGTCTCTGAAATCAACACAGACCCGTATTTTCCCGTTCGACTTGGCTACTTGCACTGTGTTTGCTAACCATTCCGGATATTCAATCACTTTGATGAACCCTACATTCAAGAGCTTCATGATTTCCTCTTTCACTTGCATTGACCATTCCGGCTTGATTCTGCGTAGTTTCTGCTTGACTGGCTTGGCGTTGGGTAGCAGCGGTATCTTGTGCTCTACAACTGACTGATTCAATCCAGGCATATCTTTGTAGGACCAAGCGAAGACGTCGACATATTCTCTGAGGAGCTGTGTCAAGGTTTCTCTGTCTTCCCCCTTGAAGAAGCTGCCGATCTTTGTTTCTCTGGGGTCTTCCGTTGTCCCAAGATTAACCGTTTGCATTTCCTCGTCGTCAACGGGGCCATTCTTTCCACAACGACCTACTTGCTTAGCTAATTCTTTTAAGATTTGTTTGTTTTCTTGATCTATCTCATCGTATGAGTCATTATTAACGTGTTCGTTATATTGATTATTATTAGTTAATTCATCATTCACGATGTTAGCAATCTCAGGGTACTCGAAAAGATCAAAGTTTTCATTAAGGAAGTAAGGGAATACATGTTCGGCCACCGCCTTGATTTTCTCTTGAGTGAGTTCATCGGAGGTGGAGCCTGCCTCTAATGTAAAAGCTACGGGGCCTATCTTCCTGCGGGGATGGGGAGTGCAACCAAGCTCTCTGATCATGAAGTCTTCATCAACAACTAGTCCTCCGGTGACGTGCCAGTTTAGAATTGGCTCATCCCATTTCTGTATCAGTCTTGTGTAGTCAGTAGTTGGAGCGTCCCCCTTTGATATTGCATGGATCTGGCTGTCTTCTAACCGGCACGGGTCTTGGAATTGTCGCAGCATGTCTTCTCCCAACACAAAGTCCCATTCACTTGTCATTTCTGTCTTCGTGACCCACAAATCATTAGGGATTAGTGGGACGGATTCTGTTTCACTTGGAGAAGCATCGCAGTCGCTGAAGATTTCAAAGCCCGGTTGGCGCTTTCCTTTATCATCAGTCCATGGTTCTGAAAAGATAAAGTAGGGAATACTTTCCCCTTCTCGAACAAAGTAGCCATTGAGTGTCTTTCGATATGGCTTGAGGTTGCCATTCTTGGGCTTTAGGTCGTTCAAACTTTCTTTGTAGGTGGTTCCTTCCCACTTGATTTGAGTGAAGCCCCACTCTTCTTCGTCATCTTCATCGTGGATGGAGATTATGTATCCTAGGCCATGCTTTGTGTGAAGCGGGGGGACCGGTGGCGGTTCCGTTATCCCTTGTAAGTGCTTTCCAAGCCCCAATCCAGGAAAGTACCCTTTTGCTAGCATCATTCTCCAGACAGGAAGGCTTCCGGAAAACCAAAGTGCCTTGGAGTAGTCATTCTCGTTGCAAGTTTCTATGACATTCACAGTGCTTTCTTTCTCGATCTCAAAGCCACTGAACAGGAAATCAGAAGTGCTATGTTGTACTTCGAGGATAGGACTAGCAGTAACCATTTCTCCGTGTATGGTGACTATAGTATTGTTGTGTCTGAACTTGATGCATTGGTGCAGGGAGGAGGGCACACCCCCTATGTCGTGTAGCCAAGGGCGACCAAGCAGTAAGTTGAAGGATGCCGGGATGTCGATGACTTGGAATTCGATGCTCATAGTGACTTGCCCCATTTCTACAGGTATCACGACTGATCCCAGAGCAGTTCTAGCGCAATCGTACCCCCTTACAGTATGCCCGGATGGCTTGAGGTCTTTGTGGGTGAGGCCTAAGGATGATAAGGCTTTCTTTGGGAGGACATTGATTGCAGAACCATTCTCGACCAAAATGCGTGGCATTCGGTACCCATTCACCTTAGCAGTTATGTAGAGGGCCTCATGATGATTGTTCCCATAGGACGGGAGGTCCAAGTCAGTGAAAGTGATGACGTTACCAAATTGCACTTGGCCAATCATTTGAGTGAGCTCTTCGGGTGTTGCTTCCGAGGAAATGGTCATTTAAGCCAATGCTTTTTTCAACATTTCACGGTGCTTGTGAGATGCTCCTATGAGATCCCAAACTGAGATGTTTGCTTGTGTCTTCTTTAACTGAGTTGAGAGAGGGTCCTCTGGTTCGCTTGGCGATGAGGTTTTGGCTTGTTTTGGAGGATTTTCATCCCTCGGGTCTTTGTTGGTGATCACACGACCGGATCGTGTGAGTAGGTTGACTGTTTTAGACCCTTTCTCCTTTTGTTCTAAGATTTCCTCCCAAGACATCATATAACAGAAAGAATATTTATTAAATTCAGGAGGGCTCTCGTCCACAATTGTGGCTAGACGAGTAGGGTCCTCGAAGCTACTTTCTATCTCTATCAGATTGACCTCGTTGTTTGGCAAATGATTAGTAACAACATTAGGTAATCCTATCTCTTTATCGTCAAACAAATCTTGGATGACATCTTTCAAGTGGAAGCAAGAGTTGGTGTCGTGACCGGTGAAGTTGTGGTACTTGCAGAAGAGGTGATGAGCATGGTTGGCAGGAAGATCTTTCTTTGGAGGCCCACCTTCTCTTGGTTTGATTTTCCCGTTCTTGACAAGCACTTCGAAGAGTTCTTCTTGGGTGATTCCTTCAAGCTTGTCATAATGTCTATCCTTCTTCTTCTTTTGTGGTGGAGGTACTGCAGAATACTTACCATTTCCGGGATGATTGAAGACAATGGCATTGACAGATGCATCCTTGGGATTGGAAGAGGAAGAAGAGCTCTTGTTGTAACGGAATCCACTTTCTTTCTTGACTTCCCTTTTCTGTTTGATGAGGTCATCTAACCGTATGCCCGACTTGTGAAGTTCGGCGAAGCTAGGAAAATAGTTGCCGGCTAGCTTGTCTTGATATTCCTCTCTAAGGCATTGTATGAGGATGTGAATTTGCTCGTCTAGGCTGGGCCTATCAACAATTTCGGTTAGTTTGGTTCTCCACCTTTTGACAAAATCTGTGAAGGATTCGTTCGGAAGCTGCTTGGTTTGCTCAAGATCCCTTCTAGTGGTGCGATAAGTGGAGTTGTCCTCGTATTGCTTTTGGAAAGTACAACTAGCGAGTGGCCAGTCGAGTCTTGTAGAGAGTGGAAGGGTCATATACCAATCTCTAGCGGCACCATCGAGAGTTTGTGGAAAGCATTGGGCCAACAGGTTGTCATCGACACCCATAGGCAGCATGGCTCAAGAGTAAGTCTCCAAATGTGATTTGGGACAGGTGGTGCCATTGAATTTTGCAATGTCGGGTGTCTTGTACTTTCTAGGAAGCTTTGTCATGGACTGACGAAGGGTATCGTAATCAATAGAGAGCGAGGCTCCCTTACTCACATCGAGGGATGCAAGTTTCTTTTCTAGCATGGCCATGGTAAGGGGTTCATTCTTGCTCTCCCCCTTGCTTTCTTTCTTGGATGTGTAGCTTTCATTGTCAGATGAGGAAGATAATGAGCTAGACTCGTACCTCTTTTTCTTGCCTTTGCTTTTGCGGTGACCCTTGGCCCTTTTGGTGTATGACTCCTCTTCTCCGGAGGAAGAATCATTTTTCTTCTTCTTTTCTTTGTTGCCTAGTGCAGCCCTAAGCTCTTGAATTTCTTCCACGAGAGTGTGGATTTGGGAAGCTTGCACTTCTAGGCGATCATTGGCTTCTTCCAGAAGTTTGTGGTTGTTTTCAGACAGAGTTTCGTTACCCGGAATGTTGTCGACGTCGGACATTGTGTTGGGAGTCTTGAAGTTGAGTAGCTTCGGAAAACTGACAGAAGAGATGCAGATATCAGGATCTAGCCCCAACGAGTCGGAAGCAGGCTCAAACGGCTCAGGCTCAAATTCAGCAAACAGAAGAATTATCCCGCGCGAGATATTTTGTCCCGCACGAGATAACCACACGGAAAGTCGATTTTTATTTAGACCTAATTTTTGGTCGGAACAGAAAGTCCGTTTTGAGGGGTTTCTAAGGCCTTTATCAGAACCTAACGACTAAGCAATCAATCCGATTTTTGTAAAACAAAGCCATGTAAGATCGTTTTTCGAAGGATTATACATATATGTATTTTTTTCAAAGGGACATCCGAAAGGGTCATTCCGAAGGGACTTTTTCCGAAGGGACTTTTCCGAAGGGACTTTTCTGAATCCTTCTTTATTGTCAATTTTGCATGGCTTTATTTTGGTCAAAAACAATAAAAGATCACCGAGTCAAAACTGACCGGTCACGGAGTGATCCTAAAAAGGTCAATCTACATGAGAATGTGGCGATGCAGGGCTGGAAGGCTAGGCTCCCCGCGATATGACAATCTAAGTGGATTGAATACGCGGAGTGGGATTGTCCAACTTCGGAGAGACCGGCGACTAGATGGTTACCGTCATCCGTCCTTAGTGTGGGTCCCGGGTTTATAGAGGGTATGCAGTGCAATGACAGTTATAATATGAGTGCGCGTGTGTGATAGTCAATCTAGGTGATAGAGTAAAATAGAGAGTTTTTTTTTTTGAAAAATCAAAAGAAAAACAGATAGTGGCCGCACCAAGTGGTTGCCTACGTTTCTTCCAAATTAGGAAGACTCAGGCCGTCGTAGTTCCACATAAAGAGAGAGAAAGAGAGATAAATAATTCAATTTACAACTCCCGAATCCCCAATGGACCGGACTTTAATTAAATAAAACCCAATCGCACGCAGTTTATAAATAATAATCAATTATTTAAAGGAAACGAAGGTTCGAGTTCTACACCTTAAGGGAGGCCTTAAGATGCGGGAACTCTGCAGATAATGAATGCTGGGATCCCCCTTGCATGTTCGGCTCTCGTCTTGGACTATGAGACAAACGGGAGAAACCAGAAAACAACCAGATTGCCGAAGCAATATCTCGCGCGAGATATGATATCTCGCCGCGAGACATGCCTCATCTGAGAGCAAAAAATTCGAATTTACAAAATTTTTGAAAACCTCTCTTTTAATTTTGACGCAAGTTTAAGCCTCTTAATTTTAAGTCCCCAGCGGAGTCGCCACTGTAGCGTTGTGAGGAAAAAGAATTTTATCCTTTTCGTTTTTGAGTCGCCACCTATATTATTCGATTGGAGAAAATAGGAAAACCATTTTGAAAGAGATTTGGGTTCGGGGCTTAGGTTATGAAATGGGTAGGTCAAGGAGCATCCATTTCACCCAATCCGGAGATCGGTCTTGCTAAAGAAAAGAGAGGTTTTCAAAAGAAGAGAAAAACGATTTTAAATATTATAAACAAAGGTCCATTTAACGGGGTTAAACGGAATGTAGGATCGATTGCTTCGAGACCGTCTCCATGATTTGGAGAGGCTCTAGGACGATCCTAGATTCTATGGACTTATACCACTCTAACAATCAATTAGAAAGGGATTTAGGGGTTACCTTGCGTGAGGTGATTTGGGCAGAGTTTCGACTCAAGTTTAGAATCGACTCTCGACAAGGACAGAGCTTCGCCTCGGTCCTTGACTTGGAGCTTGATGTTTGTTTATCAACAAGGTTGACAAACAAACTATGAGGTGAGTTTTTAGGGTGATTTTGCAGGATTCTTTCAGGGAAAGAAGCCAACAAAATGTGTGTGTGTTGTGAAAATTCGCGGTTTTTCCGGGGGGTCTCGGGGGGTTTGATCCTTGGAAGTCACCAAGTATTTATAGGGAATGGATAGGAAGAAGTGGAGAGGTAAAACCCTATCAGAGGGTTCTAGACTCCAAATCTTATTGGTTGGCCGGAGAGATAAAGTTTTACCCGAAAAGAGGTTGAAATCGACGAGGAAACTGTCGTCTGCAATCTGCAGAGGGGGGATATCTCGCGCGAGACACGCCATCTCGCGGCGAGATATTGCTTCTGTGGACAGTTTTGTCCTTTCCTCGTTATCTCGTATGCAGTTTAGTCCCAAACTAACGGTGGTTAGTCAAAACTTAACGAAACATGACGAAATGGTGGATTTCTACTTCTTGACTCAAAGCGAGACTTAGAGTGGTATAAGTATGATCCGATGTGTTCAGAATGGGGTGTCTACACCTGGTAGGTCCTTTTATGTGGAAAAATCACTCACAAGTACTTCCTTCATAAGATCTTTAAGAAAAGTTTTCGGAAGACTTGGAATTGACCGGAAATTTACCAAAACGCCCCTAGTGCAATTTTATTACATTAAAAAGCACTTTTAAAGGGTCGCGAATTGGATTGACGTACTCACAAATCCACACAAGTTTCAAGTTTGACAAAGGGAGTGGGCTTTCCCTACCTTTGCTCGTCTTGCTTACTCATCATTCCCACTATGTCGACCTAGATATAACATAGAGAATAATGACTAAGACAAATCAATTATACATGCCGACCAGGCATCATCCCATATGCCGAGCAAGGCATTCAACAAAATCGATCAAGGTCTCATCCAATGACTAGGAGCTCCCTCTTCAGTCTCCATATAATACAAGGAAATGGGCTTCCATATCTTTAATTATCTCTTCCTCGATTTCAAGTAAAGCCGATCAAGCAACACATGCCGAGGAGATCGCCTCCAAGGTGCACGTGCAAAATACATTATCTAATTATACTCAAATAAAGACTATAAACAATTATAATCCTATTAGAATTATAACCTTATCTCACACGAATTCCTATTCAACATGGATTCTACAATTAGAGCTGTCAATACGGGCTGGTGGGGCGTGGCGAGCCCAACCCGCCAAAACCCGCCACAAAACGGGACGGGGCGGGGCGGGCCAAATTCCTGGCGGGCTGGAAATATTTCAACCCAACCCAACCCACCTTGGGTTGGTGGGCCATGCGGGCCAGCTGTATAAACACTTTTCTGCATATTTCACACACACACACATGCACACAAACTGAATAGCTATGAATTAACTGAGCTGGCTCAACACAAACCCTTGTAACATGATTCTGTAAAAGCTACATATTTAAAAAAGGACAAACTTTTGTCACAACAGGGCGCTTAAGATGTGAATTAAAGCATTAAACAAGTAAACTTACAAATAAACGAGCATCTTAAATATAAAAAGTGAACATCCAACATCAACCTAAGAAACTTCAGTTCAAAATTAGTCTTAAAAGGAATGGGGAAAGGGCACTGGAAAACAAACACTTGTTTGCAGTGACTGAATATTGGCTTGAGATCCTCCACCAAAACCTAGATTTGCATACCACAGGTCTCGAGCTTCAAATACTACTCCAATGAACTCTATCGGCAGAAACTTCGTCAGAATCACTGTAAAAAATAATCTTCTTTTAAACCATGAACGAAAAAAAAATGACTAAAAAAATTATTAGCACTCAAAAACTACACCTTTTGTGTACTTTTTTAACTCTGTAGAGCCTCGGGTGCACTAAATGCAACAATGAACCTGGATACAAATCCTAAAAATTAAATTGAAGCCCACAAAGCTTAGATCTTGAAAAAAACCACAATAAATATACATGATACTCCCTCCGTCCCAAAATGAAAGTCCAAATTTCATTTAGGAGACATTTAGAAAATGTTTACTTTTTATACAAAAGAATAGTGAAAGTAAGATGGGAGAACTCAGGCGAATCAAATTTTGGCAATGTCGCACACACACAAACACAGAGAAGAACAAGTGTGAGAGTGGGGATGAAGAAAGAAGTAGAACTGACCGCCATTTATTCTTCATTAATCAACAATTTCAACAACATTGGACCCTTCACTTGATAAAGATTCTTTTAAAAAGTCTTCATCTTCATTGGCTTCCCCTACATTCAAATAAAAATACAAAAATAATTGTCAAGTAAAAAATAATAAAGCAACATATCTAAATTATCATTAAATAAAACGAAGATAAGAAATTATCAAAGCCATATAACAAATTTCGAGCACAAATAAGAGATTGCACATTTCGAGGAAGTATGCAACTTCTATACTTGGTGAGGATAAGACCACCAATGGAAAATGATGACTCCGATGCAACAGTAGTAATAAGGATAGCTAAAACATCACATGACATACGCGCAAGAATAGGGTAACGGTTCTTCTGACATTTCAAATGCTCCAAGACATCCAAATCTTCATAAAATGCAAACTCAAGTTTTGGCTCCTCCAAATAGAGATTCAATTGTGACTTTCCCGTAGTAGAAACAGTTACACTCTCATATTTCAAATATTCCTTCAAATAGTAAAATACTTAAATTGATAAATGAATATGAAATGATTTTTATATATATATATATATATATATATATATATATATATATATATTAGAAAAACTAAAAAATGATAGAAAAATAGATAAATTTAATACTTACATCAAATATTCGCTTGCCCTTATTTTTACGTAATCCACCATTCTTTTCCATTTGTGTAGGTGTGATAAAAGAAGACTATGGTTGTGAAAAGCTAGTAGTGAAATCATTATTGATCCTCTCTTTAGAATATTTCCCAAAAAGTTTGTATAACTTTTCCTTCACAAGTGACATCTTCTCTTGTGTTTCAATAGGATTATTCTCCATCTTTGAATAAAAATACTCCAACATTGAAAGCTTCATACGTGGATCAAGAACAACCCCAAAAGCAAGAACCGTACTATACTGAGCTCAATATTTGTTAAACTTTTCTTTCATCTTTTTACTCATTTCACTTATCAACTCATATTCATTCAACATGTTTTTTCTCAATAAACGTTCAATTTTCCAAACTTGCATAAAATATAAGTTAGCCGTAGGATAAGAAGAGCCTGAAATCAAGTTGGTTGTGTCATAAAAAGGCCCAAGAAATTCACATATTTTCTCTCCCTTACTCCACTCTCCATTGAAGGACAATACTTATAATTCCTATCATTCAACTGAAGACGAGTAAAAGCTTTCTTATATTTAATGGTACTATCTAACATCAAATAAGTTGAATTCCAACGAGTAGACACATCCAAGCTCAAACCAACACGTGTGTCAATATTACCAACTTGTCTCACACATTCGTCATATTTTTTCATCCTACTCTCAGGTCGAACATACTTAACAGATTCCCTTATCTTATGCAAAGCAACATTGACCACTTTCAAACCTTGTTAAACATTCAAATTAAATATATGAGCACATCAACGAATATGAAAAAAATTACCATCACAGAAGAGGCTATTATCCAGAAAACCAAGTTGCTCTTTCAAGTTGTCTTGCATATTGTCATTACTAGATGCATTATCTAATGTCAAAGAAAAAACTTTTTTCTCAATTCCCCACTACTTTAAATACTCAAGCAATGTTTTTGCTATTTCAACTCCCGAATGTGGAGGTGGCATGTGATCAAAATTAAGAATCTTACTATTCAGTTTCCAATCAACATCAACATAATGAGCACTCAAACAAATGTAACCTTCGCTACTGCATGTTGTCCACAAATCAGAAGTTAAACAAATTCTATTGAGAGTATCTTCCTAAGCTTTCTTATGTTTTGCTTTCTCTCTCAAGTATATTGCATTAATGTCTGAAACAACAATATTTCTAGAGATGCAATTAAATTCAAGATTCAAGTACGTCACAAAACTTCGAAACCCATCATACTCAACAAAAGAAAATGGCAAATCATGCTTAATTATTGACTGTGCTAATAGGTCGCTTGCAATCTTTCGGTCAAGTTTTCTGGTTTTAACATTTCCTTCATGATCGATAACCATTTGACCTATATCATGATACTTCAACTTGGGACATTTTTAAAGATGACACTTACATTGTGAAGTCTCATATTGCTTCCCATCACACTTACACACTTGTTTACATCCTTTACATACAGCTCTTGGAATTCCATCCGGGTGATTATTGTGTTTGTCAAAATAATTTCACACATCAGAATATTCTTTACCTATTTTACCCGGCATAACCTTAGGCTTAGGCTACTCACTAGCTTCAGTAATTTCCACGTCCTCAAATTCATTGTCATCCACATTGGTACTTCTTCGTTTAACCGAGCTAGATGCCATTTCTGATATAAACAAAACAAAACAGGCATTTGCAATTAAAAAAAGCGGGCATTTGCAATTTTGCATAATATTACAAAATCATATCTTTCTTAACCTCACCAGTTATTCCCATTAAATGCAAAATTAGCATAAAATGAAAAAAAAACAAAAATTACCAAAACCCACTTCAATTTCCTACTCTCAAAAATATACAAGCAATTGGAATTTCACAGATATCTACTTAGGATTCAAACACCTGCATATACATGTATACAAAATGCCTGTTTTGTTTTACAAGCAATTGGAATTTCACAGATATCTACTTAGGATTCACCCTCACAAACACAAAGAACAAGGAATAATAATAACAAAAAAAAAACTAAATAATAAGTAGATTAGGAAGAATCGAAGAAGGGTTTTGTAGAGAGGACATACTCACTACCCAGTAATGGATGATAGCTCTGTTTCTGCAAAATGGCCGAAAATGGTGTCGTCGGCGACCACTACTAGAAAACTGGTCATTAGTGTCGGAGATTTTCATCACTAAAATACGATTTTCGTCGCTGATTTCAGTCCAGCGACGGAATATATCCGTCGTTGAAAGTTTGTCGCTTTTCAGCTACGGAATGACTACTGTCACTGTTCACCAACGGACCAAAGACTTCCTTCACTGAACAACGACCGAATATTTTTGTCGCTGATGTCCGTTGCTGACAATTTCCGTCGATGTATAGTAACGAACATTTCGTTGCTAAATGTGTGTCGCTAAGAAGCTATGGAATGATTACCGTCTCTGTTCACCAACGGACAAAAACTTCCGTCTCTTAACACCGACGGAATGTTTCGTCGTTATTGTCCGTTGCTGACAACTTCCGTCCCTGTATAGTAACGACATTCCGTCGCTGATGCCAATTTAATAATATTTATCTTTTAACTAATATTTTTCACTGCGACGGAGATTTCGTCGCTGATATCAAAAATACAATTTAAATTATTTTTATTTAAAAATAATATTATTTTTCACTACAAATCAGTCCCTTAACTTTTATTAATCTTAAATCAATCATTGATATTTCACAATTACACTTTGCTCCCCTAAACTTCTTTTATACTCAACTAGTATATATATATATATATATATATATATATATATATATATATATATATATATATATATATATATACAATACATAGTAAAAAAAGAGAACAATATGCTGAACACCTATGATGGGATTCGATCCTGGCACTTCAAGTATGTATATAATGAAAGTTATCCAACCAAGCTAGCAACAATACTTTCCATGATATCACATCAAAATTTATATATTTAGTACTAGCATCTTTACGCTAGGTTTAAGGAATGGAGGAAAATATGAGGCCCCATAAAATTATGGGCCCTGTTAAATTGGGTTCTCCTTGCACACCCTCAAAATCGGGCCTGAAAATAATATTATATTATACACATAAATAAGTCAAGAATTTTTAAATAAAAGAATTTTTAATATACCAAATCCCATAAACATATATCATATGCACATACACCAAGCACTAATACCCTATACCCTAAACCATAACTCATATCCTATACCTTATACCCCACACACCAGACACCTATACTTTATACCCTAAATCATATACTTCGTATCATATACAAATACCATATACTCTAAATCATAACCCATATACATATACCCTAAACCTTAACCTATACCCTAAAACATAACCCATACCCTATATTTTAAACCATAACTTCATTCAATACTTTCATTTCTTTAAAAATTCTTAACTTTTTTTATATAACTTTTTGTAAAAAAATTCACTACTAACTAACATCTCAAATAGTTTTATTTACCAAAAAAAAGAAAAAAAATTAAAAAAGTATATATGCTATTGTCCGTCCCTCTTCTATAATACACTTTTATTTCTTTAAAATTCTTAACTTTTTTATATAACTTTTTGTAAAAAAAAATTCACTAGTAACTAAATCTCAAATAATTTTTTTTGTCAAAAAAAAAAAATTAAAAAAAATCATATATACCATTGTCCCTCTTCTATTATATATTTTTAATTCTTTAAAAATTCTTAACTTTTTTTATATAACTTTTTGTAAAAAAAATCATTATTAAATAACATCTCAAGTAGTTTTATTTATCAAAAAAAAATTAAAAAGTATATATGTTATTGTCCGTCCCTCTTCTGTTATATACTTTTATTTCTTTCAAATTCTTAACTTTTTTTTTCTAAATTTTTGTAAAAAATTTCACTACTAACAAACATCTAAAATAGTTTTATTTACCCAAAAAAAATTAAAAAAATTAAAAAAGTATACTCCCTCCGTCCCATGATAATGTAGAGAGTTTGACTTTTTATGAAGTTTGACCATACAATAACGAGAAATTAGAATATTTTAATGAAATTTTAAAAGTTGTTATTGATTTATTACTAACAATACTAACAATTAAAAGTTTTAAAATTTAATTATAATACTCCCTCCGTCCCACCGATCTTAAGAAAAGTTTCTATTTTGGGCGTCCTGCTAATCTTAAGAAATTCCAAAATAGAAAGTTTTTATTATTTTTATACTCTTTCTACCCCACTCATTCTCTCTCCTACTTTACTTTTACACTCACAACATTCTCTCTCCTAACTATTCATCCCACTCATTCTCTCTCCTATTTAATTTTTCACACTCACAACACTTCTTCCACTCATTCTCTCTCCTAATACTATAATAATATTTCTTAATTCCCGTGCCATTTCAAAATTTCCAAAGATCACTGGGACGGAGGGAGTATATCAATTTCTCGTAGTTGTATGGTCAAATTTTGAAAAAAATCAAACTGTCTACATTATCATGGGACGGAGGGAGTATATGATATTGTCCGTCTCTCTTCTATTATATACTTTTATTTTTTTAAAACTTTTTAAATTTTTTATATAACTTTTTGTAAAAAATTTCACTACTAACTAACATCTCAAATAGTTTTATTTATCCAAAAAAATTTATAAAAAATTAAAAAAGTATACTCCCTCCGTCCCGCTAATATTAGCACACTTTCCTTTTTGGGCGTCCCGCTAATATCCGCACACTCCCAAAAAGGAAACTTTATATTAATAAAATATTCACCCAACTCCACTCATTCTCTCTCCTACATTATTTTAATACTCACAACACCATTATAATTTATTACACCCTCCACTCATTCTCTCTCCACTCATTCTTTTACACTCACAACATTTTATTAAAATATCATATTCCTTAATTCCCGCGCAAACAGTGTTTGTGCTAATACTAATGGGACGGAGGGAGTATATGCTATTGTCCGTCCCTCTTCTATTATATACTTTTATTTCTTTAAAAGTTCTTAACTTTTTTTATATAACTTTTGTAAAAACATTCACTACGAACTAACATCTCAAATAGTTTTATTTATCAAAAAAAAAAAAAATTAAAAAAGTATACTCCCTCCGTCCCATAGATTTATGGACTTTTGGGTTTTGCACGGGGATTAAGGAGGAAATATTATATTGAAAGTGTTGTGAGTGTGAAAATAAAATAGGAGAGAGAATGAGTGGAGAGAATAGTAAATTATAATGGTGATGTGAGTATTAAAATAATGTAGGAGAGAGAATGAGTGGAGGGAATAGTAAAGATTCCTTTCCATTTTGGGAAAGTTAGATATTATTGTGGGACGCCCAAAATAGAAAGTTTACATATTATTGTGGGACGGAGGGAGTATATGCTATTGTCTGTCCCTCTTCTATTGTATATTTTTATTTCTATAAAAATTCTTAACTTTTTTATATAACTTTTTGTATAAAATTTCACTAGCTACTAACTAACATCTCAAATAATTTTATTTATCCAAAGAAAAATTAAAAAAAAATTTTAAAAAGTATATATTCTATTGTCCGTCCCTCTTCTATTATATACTTTTATTTTTTTAAAATTTTTTAACTTTTTATATAACTTTTTGTAAAAAATTTCACTACTAACTAACATCTCAAATAGTTTTATTTATCCAAAAAAATAAATTTTAAAAAATTAATAAAATTATATGTGCTATTGTCCGTCACTCTCTATTATATACTTTTATTTCTTTAAAAATTCTTAACTTTTTTTATATAACCTTTTGTAATAAGTTTGACTACTAACTATCATCTCAAATAGTTTTATTTATCCCAAAAAATTAATTTTTTTTTAAAAAAGTATATATGCTATTGTCGGTCCCTCCTCTATTATATACTTTTATTTCTTTAAATAACGAATTTAATATACTTAAATAATGAATTTTATTTAAACAAAAGGAAAAAAAATATAAAAAATGAAAGTATATAAAAGAAAAGAGGAATGGACTATCCTTTATTTATTTTCATTTTGTTATTAATTTTTTATTGACTAGGAAATAATATTTTAGACAAGTTTTTATTACTGATATTTTTTACAAAAAGGTATGGTATGGGTATGTGTATGGGCTTTATAGGGTTAGGGTTAGAGTTATGGTATGGGTATGTGTATGGGCTTTATATGGTTTAGGGTTTAGTGTATAGTTGTATATAGTATAAGGTTTAGGGTATAGGGGTATATATTTTAGAGTTTAGATATATGATTTAGGTTTAGGGTACATGGTATAAGGTATAGGGTTAGGTTAGGGTTAGGGTATGAGCTTTATAGGGTTCAGAGTTTAGTGTATAGTGGTATATACTATAAGGTTTAGGATATATGGGTTAGGGTATAAATATGATTTAAGGTATATGAGTTAGGGTATGAGCTATATATATAAGGTTTAGGGTTTAGGATATGGAGTATAAATATGATTTAAGGTATAGGGGTTAGGGTATGTGGTATATATGGTTTAGTGTTTAGAATATATATCATATATATAGTGTTATATACTTTAGAGTTTAGGTATATAATATAGGGTTTATGATATATGAGTATATACTTTATTATTATTATAATTGTTATTGTTATTGTTATTGTTATAATAATCAATTATTATTATTATTGTTATAAGCAAGTATTATTATAACTAACTATTATTATAGTAGTAAGTATTTACAACAATTGTACAATTATTTTTATTAAATACTTTTATTTTTAACTAAACCAAGTATCATTATTATCATTTATTATTATTAATATAATTGTGTGTTTATTACTAATACCATTTGTAATAATAATAATTAATTAAATCTTTTAATTTTGTACCATTTCTTATAAAATATAATAATCAAAGACAACGAGGGAATTTTGGAAATTCCGCCGCTATTCAGCGACGAAAAATTCTGAAGCTGATCAGTGACGGAGGTTTCGCCACTATTTAGCTATAGAACAATTCGTCGCTGAACAGCAACGGAGTGTACCGTAGCTAATCAGCTACGAAATTTTTTGAAGCTAATTAGTGACGAAGGTTCCGCTGCTATTAATTAGCTACAGAAACATCCGTCGTTGGTCAGCGACAGAATATCATATTAGCGAAGGAGAATAGGAATATTAAAAAAATATGTTCTCTTGGCGACGGGAAATTCCGTCACTGTATAGCGACCGAATGTCCGTTGATGGTCAGCGACGAAAATATCGAATCAGCGACGGAGAATACAAGATATTCTAAAAAAGATGCTTTTCAACGACAGAATTTAGTGGCGGAAATATTTCCGTTGCTAATTAATTAGAAATCATCGACGCCAGTCCGTCGCTAGAACGATTTTTCCGTCGCTAATTAGAAATCAGCGACGCCAGTCCGTCGCTAGAATGATTTTTTCGTCGCTATTCAGCGACGGAGTATTCCGTCGCTGTTACTTCCGTCGCTAAACGACCAGTTTCTAGTAGTGGACGGCGTTTGGTTGAGAGAGGGAAGAGATTCAGATTAGAGAGTGAGAGCGAGGGCTAGGGAGACGGGTGGCGTTTCAACTAGAAGGTGGAGTGGAACTGAAGTGGGCGTTGGAAAAAAATGGGATTAGAAAAGTTGAAAAATGAAAACCATAGAATTGAAAAGGGAACGACGGAACGTAACGACGTCGTTTGACTTTGGCACTGGAAAAAAGAAGAAGGGTGGGTTGGCCTGCCCCGCCCCGAACCCGTTTGGCCTGCCCCCATTTGGGTCAGCTTGAATTGGCCCACTTTTATTTGGGTTAATAGTTTCCTTATTGAATGGCGGGGCGGGCTGGCGCGAAGAGCTCATCCCAAATTGACAGCTCTGTCTACAATGCTATGGATATATATACAAGTCATAATTCACATTATTTTGATAACAAATCTTTTGACTATAAACTTTTGTTAATTGATTTCTCTGTTTAAACACAAATAATTACTCTCATGCCGTAGGGTAATCGCCGCTGAAGCCCCGACTTATTTTACGTGTTTGTTTTTTTATTTTTTCAGGCTATTCAATCATACATATATATGATACAACATGCCGTTGAATTTGGGCTAATTCGAACGTTTTTGACATCATCGCTAACAAATATATATAAGGATTGGAGAGAAAGTAAAGACTCAGCCGGTTTGAGAGAGATGTGAGCCGAATGGAGTTTTATGTGCAGTCACATCTTTAATCTAATCTTCAATAATAAGAAATTAATTCACAATTGCATTAGCAGATATAAATGATAAACATAGACGGATCAAAGCAATGCATGATGTTACAACTTACGATTACATTTATATATCTTTAAAATTTATATATCCAATGATAACATGCAACGTCAAATATCAACTGTCCAATACATTTATACAAGCGACGGAATCCAACCCAAACCTATTAAACATAAATTGGGCGGGTTGTAAAAAAACTCATGTAGAAAATGATCGGATCCAACCAGATGCCATTCTCAAACGGTTCACTAAAAAGGAAAAAAAAAATGTACTTCAATCACGTGAAGATCCTTCCTTTGAAGGTACACATTTCTACCATGGAATTGATCAAAGCTCTACATTTCATGGCACTTTGTTTAATCTCTTGTTTCTCGAATGATGACAGGTAATCCGTCTCGGAAACTCGCCGTGAGTCCGGGAGAGAAACGGGGGGTCCGATTTGCTGTCACCAATTCAATATCAAAGCATCTTACTAAAGAAAGAACAACACATTTTATCTCAACTAATGCAATTTCCTTGCCCAAACAGACCCTAAGTCCAGCTTGAAAAACTGGGTACTTAAAAGGGTTCTCTTGGAAAAAACAGCCATCCTTCAACCACCTTTCTGGCTTGAACTCCAAACAATCCGAACCCCAAATCGCCTCCATCCGTCCCATTGCGTAGGGGTGATACGTTACCCTTGTACCCTTCTTCACAAACGTGCCTTCGGGTAGTACATCATTGTTCAAGCAAAACTTTGAGTCGAATTGTATAGGTGGAAAGAGCCTCATACTTTCATAGACCACGGCTTGTAGGTAATGAAGATCTCGCATTTGGTCAACGCTTGTGGGTTCTTTGTTTGACCCAATGACTGAATTCGCTTCGGCTCGAATACCTTCCACTGCTTCTGGATGGTTTGCTAATAGCCAAAACAAGCTAGTTAAAGCTGATGAAACTGTGTCACGACCTGCTAAGGTGAAGCTTATGATGACATCTCTAAGGTATTTTGGGTCAGTTATGGTTCCCATGAATCTTGATAGAAGATCTTGATGGTCTGAAAACTCCATTTTTTGCCTTTGTCTTATGACTTCTTGGGCTAAAATGTTGATAATCTTTATGGACTCTTTTAATTTCTTTTCGCTGCCAATATTCAACAACCTTTTGATCTTCCAAATAAAGGGTGAGGCAGTCATAGCTCTTTCAGCTGACAATTTTGATGCCAAATCAAAAGAAAAAGCGAATTTGGAGATGGGAAAGGATGATTCTAAGCATTTGGGATCAAGCCCAAATGAAAACCTACATATACAATCAAAAGAAAATCTTCGAAAAACATCTTGCAAATCCAAAACACCATCTTTATGATCTCTACACGAGAAAGACGATAAAAGAGGGATAAGCCTTTGGTGAATCTCATGATTGACAAGTTCGAAAAAGAATGATCTCATAGATATTCTACCAAGCTCAAGACTAGCCATTTTCCTTTGAAACCTCCAAGAATCGCCATCGACGTTGAAAATACCCCTACCCAAAAGATCACCCAAGATTGTAGAAAAAGGCTTTCCTTTTGGGTAGTTATCAAATCTTGTCTTGAGTATGTACTCAACATTTTCAGGGTTGGATGTGATGGTGTTGCCAAGAACATGTATGTGGATGGTTTTTGTTGGGGAGTTTGCAAGAAGATGAGTGTACCAATCACACAAATTGTCAAATTTTTTAGTCCAACTTGAGGTGATATAAGTGTGACAAATCTCACAATTGCAACAAACCCTTAATCTGACAAAGTAGAGTAAGGCAGACAAAAAAATTGTGATGAAAAAGAAATTAAACAAGGAGAAAGAGGCATGATTTTGAAAAGATTGCAACCACCATGAAGCTCCCATCTCCATATAGATGAATGAATGAAAAAGATAAAGAAAAATATGGATATATGTGTGTATGTGAAAGATAAAAGGGAGAGAGAGAGAGAGAGAGAGAAAGAACCAAGTGGTTGATCTTATATTGATAGAACAGTATATATGTATATATATATACTCCATTCGTGCCATTCAAAAAATTGTGTGCCATTCAAAAAGTAAAAATTTTTAAGATACATTTTCAAAAATGAATTTTTTAACACTTCTTTGTTCATTTGTTCATGGAATATACTTGTCACACTACCTTATTTTTTATGCTTATAACATTTACTCTACTATATAATTTCTTTAATTTTCTTGTAAATTCAATTTTTTTTTAAAGGGACGGAGGGAAGTATGTATTATACTCTCTCCGTCCCAATAAAAGCTTTACCAATTATTCAAAAGGGCGTCTCGTTAGAAGTTTCACCTTTTCTAAAATGACAAAGAATTTTTACTATTCCATCCACTAATTCTCTCTCCTATTTCACTTTTATACTCACAACACTTTTTAAATTTACTATTCTCTCCACTTATTCTCTCTCCTATTTTACTTTTACACTCACAAATTTTTTTTCACTTATCTTTTTTATTAATTTGCGTGTCAAACCAAAATGATGAAGATATTAAGTAAGTAGAGATGAAATTGTAAGGAAACATAATGAAAATAGAGAAGAGGGGGGAGAAATTTGGCATGGGGCAAACGAACAAAGTCAGTTAGTAGACATCAGCTAATGTTAGAAAATTTGTGCACATTCAAGCACGTGTGTTTATTCCATCGCCTGTACCCACTCCCATCTGGAAACACATAGAAAATGGCCATTAATTAAGGAGAGAGGCATACTTAATAGTCATGGTCGACAAGATTTTTGTTTAGTCCAATCTCTAATCATGTGTTAACTTTTTATTATTTCGTCCCTCCCAAAAATAAATAAATAAATAAATACATCCTCCCTCCGTCCATTTAGTAGGTTCACGGTTACTGTTTACACGTTTATTAAGGAAGAGATATTATATTGAAAGTGTTGTGAGTGTGAAAGTAAAATAGGAGAGAGAATGAGTGGAGGGAATAGTAAATTATAATGGTGTTGTGAGTATTAAAATAATGTAGGAGAGAGAATGAGTGGAGAGAATAGTAAATTATAGTGGGGTAGAGTTAATATTTTAATAATATAAAGTTTCCATTTTAGAAAAAAAACAAAGTGTGAACCATGTAAATGGACGCCCAAAATAGAAAGTGTGAACCATATAAATGGACGGAGAGAGTATATTTTATATAATAAAAGTAAATATTTATTTTTGAAACGGGGTTACTAATTAGGCATGACAATTGTGCGGATTTGGTTGGGTTTGATCGGGTTGTTGCGGATTAACGGGTTGAAATGGGTCGACCTACTATAACCCGTTCAAATTAACGGGTCAAATGAGTCGGGTTGAAACGGGTTGGATTGCCGTGATAGATTTTTTTTTCTAAAATATTGTTTTTTAAAAATTTATTTATCAAAATAACATTGATAAAAACTTATTCACCAAACTAACACTTTCAACATTAATTCCGGAATTGGTAATTCCGGAATAATGTAATCCGGAATTATCAATTTCGGAATTAATTTTTTTTTACAAAACTGAATTTAACAAAATAATATTTTCTGTAAAAAGCGAGCGATCGCGCGATATATGTGGGGGCGATCGCGCCGAATGTAATCCGAAATTGGTAATTTCGAAATTGTTTTTTTTTTACAAACTGAATTAAGAAAATAATATTTTCTATAAAAAGAGAGCGAGCGATCGTGCGTTATAGGTGAGGCGATCGCGCCGAGAGACGTAACTCAAATTCAGAAATGCAAATTCCGGATTCATTTAAAATTGAATTTCGGAATTGACATTTCCGAATTCAAATATTTGTAAAGAGAGAAAGAGTTGTTAATATTTTCAGATTTGAAGAGAGAAAGAGAGAGAGAGAGAGAGAGAAAGTGTTTTTGTTTAAGATTTGAAGAGAGAGAGAGAGAGAAAGAGTTTGCCCGAGAAAGAAAGAAAGAAAGAAAGAAAGAGAAAGAGTTTGAAGGAAATTTTTTTTGAGAGGAAGAAGAAGAGGAAAATTTTATCAAAATTGCAAGGTTAGTTTTATTTCTTCTTTTTATTTGTTTTGAGTTCTTAATTTTAGTCATATAAATTTTGCTAAGAGTTTATTTGTGCATTTTTATATAATTTGTTGTTAAAACTATTATAATTTATGTACCTAATTGTTGATTGTCAATGAATTAAACAATTGTAATGCAATTTTAGCCTAGTTAGGATTTTCTTAAGTTAGGTTTAAAATCAAGTGCTTGTTAAAATTAGTTTGACAAACTTGTTGCAATTTTTCTACTTAATTATTAATTTTTAAGTGTTAAATTTAAAATTTGAACTTAAATATAGCAAAACCTTAAGTCCCATTTAAATTTAATTACTATTGAATTTATGTGTTTCAGATGAATCAACATGAACAACAACCATTTATTGTTCCTGGGCCGATCGATCCACATGTATTGACTTCACAGGAGACACATAGATCTAACTATATTTGGGCTGGACAACAGTTGCCCAATTTAAGACCTAGGCGTGGTACAGAGCTTCCAGCAAGAGTTGATTGGAGGATAGAAACTAAGCTTATAAATGCTGAATTTTACGGAGTGTAATTATTAGGTCATTTACAATATGATTGGCACTTGATAGAGGCTTTGATTGAGAGATGGCGTCCAGAGACCCACGCTTTTCACTTACCTATAGGGGAGATGACCATCACTTTAGAGGATATTGGTATGTTGTATGGTCTTCCTGTAGACGGATTGGCTGTGACTAGTTCAGAAACTAGTAGGAGAAAGGAGGAATGGGCTGAGATTGTTGAGGAGTTATTTGGGGTTACAATATCTCCCGCAGACATCAAAAAAGGTGGAATGGTGTCTATGAGATGGGTTCTAGATCACTTCCCTCTTTTGGATCAGCTTCCCAATAATGCATCCGAGTATATGATTGAGACATATACTCGAGCCTATATTTTTCTGTTATTGGGGTCATAGATTATGCCCGACTCGTCTGGTAACCTAGTGAAGTTGATGTACCTTTCACTACTTAGGGAAATAAATAATATTGGTGAGTACAGTTGGGGTAGTGCAGCGTTGGCCTTCTTTTATAGGGAGATGTGTTAAGCATCTAAGCACGATTCGAAAGGGTGTGGTGGCTTCTTGACAATTATATAGGTATGTCAATTATATTTGATTACATTATGCTAGTGGACTTAATCTGTTTTGTACGTAATTGTGAATGTGGTGCCCAAGATTAGCGGCTCTCTTTTTATGTTTTTATTTTATGGAACCGCTTTCTCGTGTAAGGGGGATCACCGCCTCACATCAGTTTGGAAACATCCGATTTAAATTGAAAAACGGAGTCGCCACGCCATTTTGATTTCCTTAAAACTTTGAAAAAAAGGATTTGGGTCCGGAGGTTAAGTTACCCCTTGGGAAGAACGGATCGTCGTTCACCCAAAGAGCCTTGCCGAAGCAAGTCTTCCAAGATCCGCTTTTCATGCTTGCCTTAGTGTTTTCGTGTGTGGGATGTGTGCTTTGAAAAGGAGGGAATGTACCAAGTGGTCTTCCGAACGTATAAACCATGAGTTGGTTATCGCTCGGGATTCCTTGGATTTTTTATGTGTTCGGGACTTTGGTCCCGTTCTCATCTTGGACTTATGATCATCATGATGGGACCTTGGGTCACATGTGATCGGAATAGGGACACCGTTTCTATAGTCCAAGGATGAGACTCTTTAGAAAGGAATGACCTTTGTCCATCAATCCTACATCTTGAGACGATTTGAGCTTTTTCGGGACATTTATGCTCGTCTCAAGTGATGATCGGAGATATGTGGCTCAAGTTCATCCTTTTCTAAAGGAAAATCCGTCTATGGCATCTTTAAGTGGAGGAAATGATGTAAAAATAGGACCTTTACACCATTTTGCTTCAAGATGATGCTCCAAGTACCAAAGGGGACTAGGGGAGGGGTATAAAGATTGGATCTTTATACTCATCCTATGCCTTATTGTGCCTTATGAAGGTCACTAGGCAATCCTAGAAGAGAGATCCAACCATGAGGGACATGAGGGAAATGCATTTTAAGCTAAAGATGACATTTTTATGCAAACATATGTAATGAACATGATGAAAGCTAAGGCTAGGAATGAAAAGGAAGGACCTTTATGGTTTCCTATGTCCTTTATGAACCTTTTAGGTGGACAATCCTTGGAAACAAGGTCTATGGGAAGAGGGAAATAATATGCATGAATAAAGATGACATTTTTATGGAAAAGATGACATTTTTATATGCAAAGATGACATTTTTAAGTGCAAAGGATGCTATTTCACATCACCATGTGAGAGATCCACCCTAGAACAAGCATTTTTTGTGGTCTTATTGTTCATCCTTGGGTTGGATCTTCCATGGATCCTATGTGATAGGGAAAAGGGGGTAATATGATTTACATGCCTAAAGATATGATCTTTAATGACAATATATCAAGTCCCAAGCAAGTATATAGCAATATGTAAAGCAAGGAGCAATATATCACATAATGACAAGTATATTTCAAGATAAAGAGGAGGAGAGGTTACAGATGGTGGTGTCCCTCTATCTCCTTGAAGTTTGCCTAGAAAAGGACCAACTTTGGAAGGTTTTGAAGAGGAGGGAGGTGGTTTTTGGTACTCTCAGCTCTCTGGAATTTCGTGGTAGTATTTTGGCAGAGTAACACTGCTGAAAATTGTATATGAAAATGGTTAGAGGAGGCCTCTATTTATAGGCACTCTGGCAATGGCTAATGAAGCCGTGCGGCTGTAACCCCATGGCTAATGAGGCCGTGCGGTCTTATCCAGAGATGACTCAGCTTATTTCTAGAACCATGCAAGGTGGCCTTCTAGAAGGGATTTTTCAGCGAAGAACTACGTGGAATTTTAATTCCTAGAAAGTCCTTCGCCCCTCAGAAGGTTTGGAAAAGTTCCCAAATTGCCCCTGAACTTTAGGAAAGTCTGGGGAATTGCCAGGAAACTTAATCGGAAGGCATGAGCCAGATTTGGGTACTTACAGAAGCCCCTCGGCAACGTCACTTGCAGGGCGAGTGGGGTTGTCGATAAAAAAGGATCCAATCTGGGAAATGCCGAGACGGATTGGGTGACCAAGGTGGTCGAGTGGTTGAACCTTTGGAAGGCTACCTACGTATCCCGGAGGAATCAAGCCACGATCGTAGTTCAGAAAAGATCCACTGGGGAAAGGGGTGTCATATATAATGAATTGGCTGAACCTAAAGTAGGCTACCTACGTATCCCGGAGGAATCAAGCCAGGTCGTAGTTCAGGATCCACTGGGGCATGGCGGAGAGAAACTGGTCCCTTGATAGGAAGATGGAAGGAAAGTGACCTAGGAGGTCAAGTGGCTGATCCTACTGGGGATATGCTAGATGAAGGAGGTGACCAATGTGGTCGGATATCTGGACCTTTATGAGGGGCTACTTCACCACTGAGGAGTGATGAAGGAAGAGGGTGACCATTGCAGTCGGATGGCTGGACCTTTATGAAAGACTACCGCACCACTGAGGAGTGATGAAGGAAAAGGGTGACCAATGCGGTCGGATGGCTGGACCTTTATGAAAGGATACCTACGTATCCCGGGGAAATCAATCCTTGGTCGTAGTTCAAGTCTCACTAGATAGTTAGGAACGATGTCTAGGATCCTTGAAATTTTGACGATTCATGGAGGAGTCACCCGATTTGACAATTAATGGAGGTTGTCACCTGGTTGACAATTAATGGAGGTTGTCACCTGGTTGACAATTAATGGAGGTTTTCACCTGGTTGACAATTAATGGAGGTTGTCACCTGGGGAAACTAAAGCTTACGTCTCTATTGAGGAGATAGAGGTAGCTAAAGTTTGGAGAACTTGAGCGTACTTCACTATCTGTGAGATAGAGGTAGCTAAAGTTTGGAGAACTTGAGCGTACTTCACTATCTGTGAGATAGAGGTAGCTAAAGTTTGGAGAACTTGAGCGTACTTCACCATCTGTGAGATAGAGGTAGCTAAAGTTTGGAGAACTTGAGCGTACTTCACCATCTGTGAGATAGAGGTAGCTAAAGTTTGGAGAACTTGAGCGTACTTCACCATCTGTGAGATAGAGGTAGCTAAAGTTTGGAGAACTTGAACGTACTTCACCATCTGTGAGATAGAGGTAGCTAAAGTTTGGTAAACTTGAGCGTACTTCACCATCTGTGAGATAGAGGTAGCTAAAGTTTGGAGAACTTGAGCGTACTACACCATCTCTGTGAGATAGAGGTAGCTAAAGTTTGGAGAACTTGAGCGTACTTCACCATCTGTGAGATAGAGGTAGCTAAAGTTTGGAGAACTTGAGCGTACTTCACCATCTGTGAGATAGAGGTAGCTAAAGTTTGAAGAACTTGAGCGTACTTCACCATCTGTGAGATAGAGGTAGCTAAAGTTTGGAGAACTTGAGCGTACTTCACCATCTGTGAGATAGAGGTAGCTAAAGTTGGAAAAACTTGAGCGCACTTCACTATCTGTGAGATAGAGGTAGCTAAAGTTTGGAGAACTTGAGCGTACTTCACCATCTGTGAGATAGAGGTAGCTAAAGTTTGGAGAACTTGAGCGTACTTCACCATCTGTGAGATAGAGGTAGCTAAAGTTGGAAAAACATGAGCATATTTCACTATCTTATGAGATAGAGGTAGTTAAAGTTTGAGTTTTGACAATTCGGAGGCTGTCACCTAGCGTTTATCCCGTTATAACGGAAGTAACAGAGGCGACTCGGGAGGAAAGTCTATTTACTTTGGAGATAACGGATATCCTTGGGAAACAGTGTTACTCTGGTTACGAAATAACAGGAGTTATATTCCTAAGTGGAAAGTCTAGGGGCAAAGATGTAATTTCTACTCAGAGCAAATGAGGCCGCCCGGCATGAGATGAGGGAAAAAGAAGCCGTACGGCTTGGAGTTTATTTTTACCAGATTATTTAAACTGAATTTGAAACAGGCAAACAACATTGATGTTTTGTTCTTCTGCCAAGGAAGAGAAAGAGAGGAGAGAGAGAAAAATTTGAATTTATTCAATTCTCTTACTTTCTTCACCTAAGATGGATCCGGAAGGGAACCCAATACCTAGACAAGCACGGAGGAACATATCCGAAGCCGCTAGGAGGAGGAGGAGGGAGCTCGTTCTCACGGAGAGGAAGTATGACTTCAACACGCCTCCATCTGAGCTTTATCCCGGCAGGGGAGAACACAAATCTATGAAACCTCAATCTGTTGGGGTAAGCATTCTTGAATTGCTTGATTTTATCAATTTTTGATTGAATTTTGATTGATTTAGGGCTTGACCCAAATTTTAGGAATTTTTTTCGAGTTTTCCTATGAATTTTGTCGATGATTTTGAGATTTTGATGATCAACCTATGAGGCTAAGGGGATAAATGAATATGCATGTGCAATTTATTTGAAAAAAAAATGAGAATGACTCATTTTTGAAAATAAAGTAGGAAAAATGATGTCTAAAATGTGACGGAGTCCTTGCATGTGCTAGAACTAGGTCAATTTCTGATTATGGATGGGAAAGCAAGATTTTGGATGATGAAAAGGATTCATGCATGCCATTTTGAAATATTAATGCTTATGTGCAAGGAATTTTTATGAAAATTGAAATTTTGTGCTTAGGATAGCAATGTGCCTGACATGACGTGTTTCAAATGATGAAAGACACGTTTTCTCGGCAAAGATGTTAGAAATCTCTTATGAATGCTTTTCTTTGAAAATATGTGCACCTTTTGGATATATGCATGCTTTTGAAATAAGATGAAGGACTGACACGGTTTCTTGTTGTGTTTTCCTACAGGAGAACAAATCGAGGGGACCTTCTGAGGTAGCTGTGAAGCTATGAGACAGGATGCCCAACTTTGAGAAAGATGGGGTGAACCCCAAGCAGCTTGTGATGGCTACTGGCCTTGATTTGTTTATTGACGCTATTGGCAGAGGTATCCACGTGACCTTTAAGAGTAAGGGGCTAGTCCAGGCCTTCTCAGAGTTTTGGTGGGACACCACCCACAGCTTTCATCTCAGCTGGGGGAAGATTGCGGTGACTCCAGCCGATTTTACTGCTATCACTGGCTTGCAGTTCACTGGGAGGCCTGTGACCTGGAGAGATCACATCACTGCAGAGGATTTTAGGGCTCTAGTTGGTTTTGAACTCTGTCCTAAGGGGCTCGGGATGGAGACGATGTATGTGGAGGTGGCGGTTCTGGAGTGCATGCAGGGGTTTGCCGCCAATGAGGTGACTGCCCACCAGCTCGCGAGAGCTTTCTTGTGGTTGATGCTGTCGGTCACCATATTTGCTAACTCTGGGACGCTGGCTATGTTATGCCTGCTTGACTCTTTGGAGAATCTGGATGAGGTTGGGGCGGTCTCTTGGGGTGAGGCCGAATTGGCTGAGCTATACTTCTCTTTGGATATGTACAGCCGCAACAAGGCTGCTTCGATGGACTGCTTTTCTTTTGCGCTGGAGGTAGTCTCACTTTGTTTTCTCTCTTTTACTTTTATGTCTTGAGACTTTTATGAGAGAAAATGACCCTTTTGTGTTTGGAACATACAGGTCTGGTTTTGTGAGGTGATTGGGTTCTTTCCTTGGAACCAATAGAGTGATCCGGAGATCTTTCCGGCCATGATTCGTTGGAGGGGAGATGCTAGAGACAAGTTTATCGGGAAGACCCGGATCACTTTTGAGTACAAAATGGTTAGACCGGTCATCAACAGGGATGAACACGATGGGGTTGACTTCTATTCTTGGGGGAGGTACCTGGAGGTTCTGCTAGGGGATGCCGTGGAGGCGACTAGGCAGAGGAGGTGGCTGACGGGCTTGACATGTGATGTCATTTACTTGGGGGATCGCTTTTCCAGGCAGCATGGCCATGTCCCTCCTTTGGACGCCATCACACCTCACGATCCTCCACCACGTATGCTGCAGCCCAGGGACTGGTCGGCGGATGAGATAGCAAGGTATCAGGCTGGCGTGGTGGCCGAGGAGTATTTTGACTTGGCTACCCCGTATGCCACTTTCGTGGTGCAACGGTTGAGGATGCCACAGAAGCTAGTGAAGCTAGCTGTCACTCAGGAGTACGGGGAAGCTGAGCCCACTGACCCACCTATGCCTCCTGCTCATCTCTCATATGTGGTCAACGGGGTACCGAGGAGGTTCATGATTCCCGTTCCTGACACGAGGGAGCCCCGGTATACCTTGCCGCCTGACAGCACTGTAAGTATCTTTAGGGTCTCTTCCATTTTTGGATTTCTGCTATTTTGAACTTTTCTTGAGATTTGCTGAGTTTTCCTTCTCTCTTCTCTCAGGTTCCTGCTCGCTCGTACGATGGCTTGGTACGACAGAACAGGGGCTGGAAGGATGTGTTCCGGTCCCTTCTGAGGAAGTTGGCATGCGCTTCCAGGGCTGGGGCAAATGTGCAGGAGCCCGTGCGCAAAAGAAGGCACGTCGGGAGCACAACATCCACTTCCTCGGCCTCAGAGTATGCTACCTCATCTACTAGTGCCATGCCTCGGGGACGGGGACCCAATATCGACATCCTGGAGCAGCTAGCAAAGTACGAGCACGTAAACGTGAACCTTTCGGACGTGAGTGACGCTGAGGACTTGATGAAGGATCCTAGCTTCTACGAGCTGAGTAGCGACAACGAGGAGTCGGAGGCTTAGGATTCTTAGGGTTGATCTAGGAAGAAGGAAACAAATAATGAACAACTTTTATGCACAATTTATTTATTTTTCGTTTTATTTGGGCGCCGATGGGGCGAAAACAATGTATTGGTATTTTATTTGCTTTTCTAATTTATGCTTTATGAATTTGCATATTACTTGAGCCTCGCGGCTGCTTTTTTGCTTGGAAATGGGGCTGAAACTGGGCCAAAACGGTTTATGATGGTGTATAACTGTATGGATGGTATTTGAACATGTTTTTGTATAGGTTTCATTGGGAAAGTGGGGTGAGAATTCCACTTGGGCAGCAGCAAGAGCTGCTGCAGATTTTTTTTCTGCAGAAGGCAAAAGAGGCCGTCCGGCCAGGTCTTGAGGCTAAAGAAGCCGTGCGGCTGAAAGTTCTGTCTGAACTGGTTTTTTTCAAAATAAAACCAAGGCTTGGCCCTTTCATTTCATTTTCACCCTAGACTTGTCCCAACAGATCCCAGAGCATATTTTTGACCAAAAGACATCAACTTTGATCATTTGTAATGGAGAAACCCGTTAGATTGCAAAAGGGAAAAAGAGACCGTTTTCTATCCGATCTTCAATCTTGGATGAGGCATAACTTTCAATCCAACAAGAGGCTGTTTGATACCACTTTCAAAATCAAGTCTTTATGGCATTTGAAGGATCTCCCGCCCGATTGGGACCTTTTGAGAGCCGCGGCGAGGTTTTGGGACGTCCAGAGACATGTTTATTGCTTTTCTGACAACGAGCTCGTCCCAACCTATGAAGACTTTCGAGCATTGATTGGGGGTCCAGAAATTGAGGCCGTATCGATTCCTTTGATCGGAGACGTGTCGGTGGCAGTAAAGATGGCATCTTTTCTGCAGATTTCTCTGGGAGAGGCTGAGGGGATGATGGTATCCCCTGATAGGATTGACCTTTCTGATATCCCGAGCAGGTTTGGGTCTCAGGATACGGCTACGACCACTGTGGCTATGGATGCCTTTATCCTTTGCGTGTTCTCATCTTTGTTCACTGCCGAGTCGGTAGGAGTCTGTCATGATGGCCTTTTGGACATGGTCGGGGATTGCAGGGCTGGGAAGGATATTATCCCACTGGTTTTGGGTGAGACCCTGCATGGCATCGACAGGATGGCTAGGGGAGACCATTTCATGAGGTCTGGGAGCCCGACGGTGCTGACTCTATGGCTGCAGGAGAGACTTGGGGCTTTGCCAGGGGCTTCGCCTACTCAGTGCCCTTGGGTGATTTCCTAATGGGGTGCACCTAGGCAGCAGGACCAGGGTAGCTGGGAGATGACTATGGCTAGGTTATCCACTTCGGATATTCACTGGTGGGTACCTCATTGGAGGCTGCAGACCCGGAAGACATTTCAGGAGTCCTATGTGGTGAGGGTCCCGGGGCTTTCTTGGTCATCCTTCTACATACCCTGCTTGGTATCCAGGCAATTCAGGGCCTTACAGGAGCTGTTGGGCGATTGGGAGGACATCCGTACCAGGGAGGTGGTGCCTTTGGACATGAGGGATCCAGCCAGCTTCTCATTCTTCTCGAGGGCTTGGACGTATACTGCTTTCCCACCCATGGCTATTCTCAAGAGCAGGAAGAGTACCATCTGGACTACGGCTTACTTAGACTGGTACGAGAGGGAGATGGGAGCGACTCAGGTCATTTCGGGAGAGAGACGTCAGGCTTTATTCGGGGCTGACTGCGACTTGAGTAGGTGTGAGTACCCCAATCCAACTCGTGACTCAATAAAAGTGCCTTTTACTCGATAAAAGTGCGCTAGGGAGCATTTTGGTAGATTTTCGGTTCATTCTGAGATTTTCGGGAACTTTTATAAGTTTTTCGCTAAGGAAGGACCTAAAAAGAATTATGCAGTTTGGACCTTTCAGGAATTACTCGAGGAATGGTCCAGATTTCGACACCTGGCAGGGTTCTAGAAGGAAGGCGGTTATCCTAGTTGTGTCCCGCAACATAATAAACCAATTCCAAAAGCTTTGTTAAATAAGGATATTTGCTCATTTGCAAAAGGGGAGTGCACACACTGAGACACACACTCTCTCTCTCTCTAACCTCTCTCTAAACGCAAAGAGAGCTCGTTCTCTCTCTAATCGACATCCATGGCAGCCTCACCACCTTCCTCCTTCTTCCCTCAATCTCCATCGCCCTAAACCCTTATTCGATCCCCCTCAATCTCCATCGCCATCCCTCTCTACCCAAACGGCGACAACCCTGCTCTCTATCAATCACCAACAACCCAATCCCCAAACCAATCATCTCCCTCACACTCCTCCTCTCTGGCCAAAATCAATCGACCCATTGCCCTTTCATCTCCCTACCAGAAACCAGTTCGCGGGCAACCAATCCCTCTTTCTCCAATTACAACCGCTTCCTCACCGTCCTCTCTCTAAACCAATCACCGGAAACCTTCAACACCGAGCCCCCTGTACCCAAATACGTTCACACCATTTCCCCGTTTCCTGAACCGTTCGCCACCACAAATTCCCCAACAATTTCCGGTCACCTCCTTTACTAGCTCCGACCCCTGTTCCATCCCCTTTTGCGTTGAGCTCGTTCCAGCCTTGAAGCATTAACAGTGAGCTCGATCTCTCTCTCTTTCGAAGCCGAATTGAAGCTCCTTATACCTAACTTGGTATAAGGATCGTGGATACTCCGAAGGTAATCTCTAATTCCATTTCTCTCTCTCTCCTCGTTGATTCATGAGTTTTTGCCATATTTGGTGTTGTTCATCAGGCTAGAACCTGATTAGAGTATTTTATTCCCAGTATGCTTTAGAACCTGATTTGAATGGTCTTGTTACAATCTTGTGTTATTCCCAGTAGTATGCCTTAATTTGTATGGCTTGAGCATTTGTTTGGGTATTGGTTTTAGTTCCTCAGGCTAGAACCTGGTTGATTGGATTTGGCATTGATACAATCTCGTTATTGACATACTCTCATTGTTGTTCCCTGTGTGCATTAAACATTGGTTTGATATTGGTTTGTCTAAACACCGCATAGAGAGTGAATAAATCATATTCATCATCTCTCGTGTGTTTATTCGTATCTAGAGGATGATATTGTCTCGTTACAATTTTCAATCTCTTCCAACCTCGTTGTTGCCATTAAATTTCATCAGTTGTTAACCTTGTTGTTGATGTTGGCTTGTTCCTATAATTAGTCTGGTTGTTAACCTTGTTGTTGATGATTTCTTGTTTCTATAATTAGTCCAGTTGTTAACCTCGTTGTTGATATGGGTTTGTTTCTGTATTTAACCTAGTTGTAAGGTCTCTGCATAGGGCATAGTATGTCCCGCGACACAACTGGCCATTCATGGTCCTGTGTCGGGCGACATACTTAGCCAAATGCAGCAGGTCCCTTTTCAGTTGTAAGTTGATTGCCTCGTTGTAATCGGGATGTGGCCCCCGCACCAAGTGGCTCACAAGTTGTATTCCTCGTTGTTTATCAATAAAGCATTAACATGCATTTTTATACATATCTTGTCACACAAATTGCACACACATATGAATGATTTTGATGTTGAACAATTGAAAGACTCGTCTACGGACAAGGCGTGTTGGGTGAACTCTCGGTTCTTCCCAACACGTAACTTGACCCCCGAATCCATTTTCTCTCTCAAAAAGGTTTTCAATGTTTCCTTAAAAACGGCGTGGTGACTCCTTTATTTTTATTTTTCGGCGAGCGTTCATTCAGTGGCGACTCCGCTGGGGACTTGAAACTTGTTTTTCAAAAGTGGGTCAGACTCTCGTGCTTGTTCAACATTCATTACATTCATTTGTGTGTGCTTTGTTGTGTGACATGTTATGTGTTTAAATGCATTTTACGTGCTTTGCTTTATTCCTTTCCCCCCTTGTGTCCCATCTTTGTTGTCTATGTTGCTGGGGCTGGTTTGCTAGACTATTGCATTGTGCTTGAAGGCTGGGGCTGATTTGGTCTTTGTTCAGATTCTGGTTAGGGGACTCCTTCTGTCACGCGACAAAGAGTGCCTTGGTTATCCTGTGTCACACGACAGAAGGTGGTCATTCTGCAGGGCTTGATTTCTCTGATACAGGTTGTGATTGTGGGGCAGTCCTCCATGATCGATTATTGATCCTTGATTATTATGCTTTGCGGGGATGTGTGTGTGAGTTGTTTTCATTTCTCACCCCTTTTCATAAAAATGAAAAAAAAATAAATAAAAAAAATCATTTTTCATAAATAAAGGAACATAGCCATCCCGCACACTACATCACGTAGATCTAGAACCCTCGGGTGCGATTGACGGCATCGCGGACGGCCATGAAATTCACCTACGCTTGAGCGCCTGAAATCAAACCTATCCCCCTAGTGCGTTATAGGTGGCGCCACACATTTAAACCTCACCCAAAACGGTTGGTTTTTGACACGACATTTCCAAATACACAAAAATGATTTTTTTTCAAAATTTCTAATGGACTTTCGTACCTACCCCAAAACCTAGCACGTGTGGGCATGTTGCTAACGCAACATGGTTTCACGAAAGGACATGTCGTTCCCACGGCATGTTCTAACGAGAGATCATGTCGCTTTGTCAACGTGCACCGACGAGAGGTCATGCCGGATTTTTCCTTGAAATTCTTCAGGAATACCCGTTATGCTGCCCAAATTTCTCCAGAAATTGGGGCTGCTCGTTCGTCCCATAAATGCTCGGGTTTTGTTTAGGTACTATTGCCTATTATTAATTTTGACTCAATACATTTGGTGTATTTTTGAATGTTGTGTCCATAGGTTCCCCTAGGTCTAGATTGCGTGAATAAAGGATTAGCCTTTCCCAACCGTTCCTAGGACTTAAAACACCGATTTCTACTTGAACAATAATAAGTGTTACACGAGTCCATCTACGTCCATATTCTTCCCTCTCCCGTACCTCCTCAAGATTCTCTATCCTCCGCCTTATACACGCTCTTTCCGCTCCAAGGCTATGGCAAGTTGGGTGTACGCTCTCATTCCCGATGCTCGTTGATCCACATTCCTGAGGCGGAAGCAGTTCAAGTGCCCGAGCAGTCTTCCATCTGATCCGGAATCCAAAATGCTCGGTGCAGAGAAGACTATGGCCCGCAAATCTGGAAGTTCATATCCCGTGGTTTAGCAACAGAGTGTAAAAGGTGTGTCCATCAAGGAGTTGCGAGCTACACTTGAAGATATTCCTCCTTGCCAGCGAGAGGCCCGGTTGTTTGCCCAGATTGTTAAAGCTAAGGAGGGCGACTTATGAAGGACAGAAAGATCGAGAAGGGTCTTCACCGCACCAATGGCAACAATGCTCCTCCTCCTATCCAATGTTGAAGAAGTTGATGCAGTCGATCAGTCCTCGTAGGGTCTAGAATGTCCACTGTCGGACATGAGTCTGTCGAGTCCAGGTTGGACCAATTTTGCTTTGCAGTGATAAAAATCTTTGTTTCTATTCTTGCTAGACTCGAGACATTACTAGCACACCTGCGTTACACTCGATTGAAATGGTCTTATTCCAAATGATCACTTGTGCTGCTCACCGACCAACACTTTGAAATGGCTAATATTTTAATCGATCGGAGTGAGAAAATCGACTGGTATCATTCTCAAATTGGGGCTCGCCAACTCCCCATCTTGCATCTCATATGCTCACACCTTTTTCATCATCCTTGTCGTTTCGTCGCTCAATGAATTTGCATGAATCTTCCTCGGTTAAGCTTAAGCAAGCAATGCAGACTTAATCTCGTTTGGGTCATCCGGTAGGGATTGCGGTTGAAACCTTTCACCCCTAGGGAAGTCGGTACCTCACCCTCATCAAATAATATCCTTTCATTTCAAGATCGGCATGTTTTGAAACCCTGTTTAGCCATCACCTTTGCTCCTTGTCGAGAGAAGTCCAAGCAATGCCAAGAAGTTAGCTTCGAGAGTCGGCGGTGCGTAAAATACTCAAGTCATGAAGGAAGGACAAAGATAATCCACAACTCTTCAAGAGGCCTTCCAAGATTATCAAAAGAACGATGTTAAATCCTCACAATCCAGCAAGAATCCTCAAAAGGCTTTCCAAAAGAAGGATGTTAAATCCTCACGATTCAGCAAAAGTCTTTGACTTGTCAAGAGGCTCTCTAATGTTCAAAAGAAGCCCGAATTCTCGAAAGTTTGCCAAAAGTTCTCGATAGCTTGGATCTTCTCTCACCAGCAATCCACTAACCAATCCAAAACCATCCTCTCGCTTTTAGAGGACATACCCATTACCATCACCCTTGCCTTTGGCCAAAGTCAAAAATTGACATCTCATTCTTAGAGGTAATCAATCTTCCTCGCCGTAGATTTCCCAAACACATCCCCAAAAGCCAACCTCTCATCTTTAGAGGTTCAGTCAGCAAAAGGCCCAGCTGACCTCTCATCGTAAGAGGTCACAATTTTCCAAATTACCCGATGGCCGATCGAAGCCTTGAAGCCCAGCTACAGTTCCTACCGGATAGTAGTTTCATTCCAATATCTTCGAGATCTAAATCAGATTAATGCTTCGTTGCTTGCTTAAATTGGAATCTAATCCATCTTGGTTCAAAATCATCAATCTAAGATTGTGCAAATTCAATCCATTCATTTGAAACTTCATGTGAGCATATTTCATTTCTCTTCTGCAAACACTTCCCGTGAATGCCTCACTGGGGCTTCGCAGCGGTGTCTCTCATTGGCACTCTAAGGAGACATGTTCCTCAATGCTTCGATTCTCAGAAAATCCTTGAAGGTCCTCAAATCTCAAAATTTCATATTCATTCTCTTCTCAATCGGGATAAGCCCGAACTATGACAAACTGAGCTCCTCCTATGGAGGGGAACGTAGGCAACCATAATTGGTCCGGTTGAAGTCACAAACACATCTCAGAAAATTCGGTCTCATCAAGGGCCGTCCATATACACACATCCTTTTTTATCTCGATATCAGTTGGTTTTCTCCTCAAGATTGATCAAAATATTTGTTCATGTCAGCTTTGGTGGTTGAATAATCCGAACATCAATAAAGGGTTTTAAGCAGCCTTGTGATCATCACGAATAAGACAAGTTTTCGAGTGTCTCGACAAGTCTTCTTTCCTACATTCTAGGAATAAAGAGCCAAACACTGTCTTTCTGTCAGCAGGGGCTTCCATACACTTTTCCACACCTTGTCATGCTTAAACTCTCTCAAAAGAGTCGAACCTAAAGCGAGTGTGTCATACACAAAAATCGGGATTCATTTCCCACTTTTCGAAAGATGTGCCCCTGCACGTATATACTTCCGAGTCTATGACTGATTGACTAAGGTCTGAAAAGATGGGTGCCTCCTTGGCCGCATGATGATTCTGCCTGTAATGGGATTGTATTGGATCTCTTCAAGCTGGGGCTTTGCTATGCTGTCCTCTCAAGCTCTCCTTACCAGATTCCCTCCGGGTTTGCTTTGCATTATCAACTGGGGCTTCGCCATGGTCACCTCATCAAGAGCTGGGGCTTTGCCTAGTCATTTCTTCAAAGCGAGGGCATTCTCTGCTGCTTGCTGCCTCAGGCGCACGATACACCTTGTCCTTATCAGCAACAATCAACCTGCTGCCATCTGTACTCTCAGGGTATGCCTTGACTTGCCTAGCTGCGCCATACCGTCCATCCTTCATGGGAGAGGGTTCAACCCATACATCATCATATACACAGTCATTCCATCATAAATCCATCATAGCATAATGGCTACATACATATCCGCTTATCAAGCCTTGCAAAATTCTCACTCCATTTTTCATCCCCAGCCGAGATGGACTCGTGTAATGAATTTAACAATGCTTAGAGCTAGTAATAAATAATTTCAATAAAATGCAAAGTGCCTAGTAGTGTTGTGTTTTTTTCCCTCACATGGTACAATAATCAAGTGATCATAATCTGATCATGGGGATTGCTCCTCAAATCACAACCTGGACAAAGATTTCAAATCCTGCAGGTGGCATATTCTGCCTTTATCATCTTCATAGGTCTCGTCATCTTCTGATTCATCAGCATCGTCTAAAAGAGCTCTAGTTGCCTCAGTCTCCAAGCAATGCTCGTCAAGCTCATCAGCCTCGTTGTCAAATCATCATCAAAGGCCCGTCTCGTAATGGCAAATGTTCATCGAAGGCCCGTCTTGCAACAATGGAAAACGATAATCAAAGTCCGTCTTGCAATGGAAAATCGGCAAAGTCCGTCTTGCAATGGTAAATTGTCAACAATGTCAGTCTCGCAACCTCAAATCATCAGCAGGATCCGGCTTGCAACAGTAAATCAAAGATCAAGGGTCCGTCTTGCAACGGTAAATTGTCAACAACAAAGTTCGTGTTCTACCCGACAAGTGCTTCCAAAGCCAGCCAATCACTTCAAGTGATCTTCGTGTGCACAACCCTTGCAGGTAAGCACGGCACAGGTATGAAAGTATATCTCATTTCAACTGCAAATCATCTTGTCTTATGTTTGCTTTCTCGTAAAAGTCATTTCAAGTCTTGGAGTTCATCTCGCGGTACTTTTGAGTTAATCTCGATCCTCTTAAGGCTTGTTCCTAATGTCTTTTTAGGCTTGTTCCTATATCTTTTTAGGCTTGTTCCTATATCTTTTTAGGCTTGTTCCTATACCTTTCAGGTTTGTTCCTATGCCTCGTTAGGCTTGTTCCTATACCTCGTCAGGCTTGTTCCTATACCTTTTAGGCTTGTTCCTATACCTTTTTAGGCTTGTTCCTATACCTCTTAAGGCTTGTTCCTATGTCTCTCAAGGATTGTTCCTATACCTCTTTTGGCTTGTTCCTATATCTCGTTACGCTTGTTCCTATACCTCCTCAGGCTCGTTCCAATATTTTCGAACTACGATTTGGCTTGATTCCCTTTTAGGGATACGTAGGAATCCTTTCTCCAAAGGTCCAGCCATCCGATCTCGTCATCAACCCTCTGCTTTATCATCAGCCGCTCGTTAGGCTTGGGATCCTTCTTATCGACAACCTCACTTCTTCCACAAGTGACGTTGCCGAGGGGCTCTGTGAGTACCCCAATCCAACTCGTGACTCAATAAAAGTGCCTTTTACTCGATAAAAGTGCGCTAGGGAGCGTTTTGGTAGATTTTCGGTTCATTCCGAGATTTTCGGGAACTTTTATAAGTTTTTCGCTAAGGAAGGACCTAAAAAAGAATTATGCAGTTTGGACCTTTCAGGAATTACTCGAGGAATTGTCCAGATTTCGACACCTGGCAGGGTTCTAGAAGGAAGGCGGTTATCCTAGTAGTGTCCCGCGACATAATAAACCAATTCCTAAAGCTTTGTTAAATAAGGATATTTGCTCATTTGCAAAAGGGGAATGCACACACTGAGACACACACACTCTCTCTCTCTCTAACCTCTCTCTAAACGCAAAGAGAGCTCATTCTCTCTCTAATCGACATCCATGGCAGCCTCACCACCTTCCTCCTTCTTCCCTCAATCTCCATCGCCCTAAACCCTTGTTCGATCCCCCTCAATCTCCATCGCCATCCATCTCTACCCAAACGGTGACAACCCTGCTCTCTATCAATCGCTAACAACCCAATCCCCAAACCAATCATCTCCCTCACACTCCTCCTCTCCGGCCAAAATCAATCGACCCATTGCCCTTTCATCTCCCTACCAGAAACCAGTTCGCCGGCAACCAATCCCTCTCCCTCCAATTACAACCGCTTCCTCACCGTCCTCTCACTAAACCAATCACCGGCAACCTTCAACACCGAGCCCCCTGCACCTAAATACGTTTACACCATTTCCCCGTTTCCTGAACCGTTCGCCACCACCAATTCCCCAACAATTTCCGATCACCTCCTTTACTAGCTCTGACCCCTGTTCCATCCCCTTTTACGTTGAGCTCGTTCCAGCCTTGAAGCGTCAACAGCGAGCTCGATCTCTCTCTCTCTCTTCTGAAGCCGAATTGAATCTCCTTATACCTAACTTGGTATAAGGATCGTGGATACTCTGAGGGTAATCTCTAATTCCATTTCTCTCTCTCTCCTCGTTGATTCATGAGTTTTTGCCGTATTTGGTGTTGTTCATCAGGCTAGAACCTGATTAGAGTATTTTTGTTCCCAGTATGCTTTAGAACCTAATTTGAATGTTATTGTTACAATCTTGTGTTGTTCCCAGTAGTATGCCTTAATTTGTATGGCTTGAGCATTTGTTTGGGTATTGGTTTTAGTTCCTCAGGCTAGAACCTGGTTGATTGGATTTGGCATTGATACAATCTCGTTATTGATACAATCTCGTTATTGACATACTCTCATTGTTGTTCCCTGTGTGCATTAAACATTAGTTTGATATTGGTTTGTCTAAACACCGCATAGAGAGTGAATAAATCATATTCATCATCTCTCGTGTGTTTATTCATATCTAGAGGATGATATTGTCTCGTTACAATTTTCCATCTCTTGCAACCTCGTTGTTGCCATTAAATTTCATCAATTGTTAACCTTGTTGTTGATGTTGGCTTGTTCCTATAATTAGTCCGGTTGTTAACCTTGTTGTTGATGATTGCTTGTTTCTATAATTAGTCCAGTTGTTAACCTTGTTGTTGATATGGGTTTGTTTCTGTATTTAACCTAGTTGTAAGGTCTCTGCATAGGGCATAGTATGTCCCGCGACACAACTGGCCATTCATGGTCCTGTGTCGGGCGACATACTTAGCCAAATGCAGCAGGTCCCTTTTCAGTTGTAAGTTGATTGCCTCGTTGTAATCGGGATGTGGCCTCCGCACCAAGTGGCTCACAAGTTGTATTCCTCATTGTTTATCAATAAAGCATTAAAATGCATTTTTATACATATCTTGTCACACAAATTGCACACACATATGAATGATTTTGATGTTGAACAATTGAAAGACTCGTCTACGGACGAGGCGTGTTGGGTGATTTCTCGGTTCTTCCCAACACGTAACTTGACCCCCGAATCCATTTTCTTTCTCAAAAAGGTTTTCAATGTTTCCTTAAGAATGGCGTGGCGACTCCTTTATTTTTATTTTTCGGCGAGCGTTCATTCAGTAGGACTCTGAGGGAAGCTGAGGCTAAGGCGAGTCGCCATAATCAGTTGGGTGACCTTATCAGGGATATGGAGGCTCGGTATGAGAGGCTTTCTGAAGTCGCTCCCTTGACCGAGGCCCAGAGGGAGGAAGTGCAGACTCGTGCCCGGGTAGAGAGGGCACTTATTGACACGGGCTTGATGGAGGCTCCAGTGAGGATACCTGAGGTCGGGATGAGGGAGACCGACATCTTAGAGAAGAAAAGGAAGAACACTCGACGAGGTCGAGGTAAAGGGAAGAAGACCAAAGAAGACTCAGTGAATGACAACTGATAGGTATTTTCTTAGGATTCCCATATTGCCATTTGCAAACATAATAGCTTATTAGGCCTTTTATTGTATTTTAGATCTTTGTAGCAGGTTAGCAGAGTCAAGAGTAGATCGTGCTTGAACTCATCATGAAATTTTTAACTTGTAATTAACAAGAGATATTATCTTAGAAATTTATAAGACACATTTCATGTAAACTTTATTGTCTTATTTATTGTTTAGACCAAACCATTGCTGGCTGCCTACGTTCCCCTTTTACAAGAAAGACTAAGGGGCTCAGGTCTTCGTAGTTCATTCTGGTGAACTATCGGGATTTTTGTTCTTTTGGTTTTTTTTTTCTTATGTGCAACCCTGTCTTTTGCCTAGACCGCCCTTTTTGGGTTTTCAGCCTAGCTGGGCATTACTCTTTTTGCACTAAGATTTTTTTCTCTTTTTTTTCTTCTTTTTTTTGTATGTATTTTTTTTAGACATAATACCTGCGGAGCTTATCATCGTTGACTGGGTGGACAAAAGGATTGCCGTCCAGGTCCGCAAGCTTCATTGCTCATCCCGATAGTATCTTCTGCACCACAAACGGGCCGATCCAAACGGGTTCCCATTTTCCTAGGGGGTTGTCTCTGGTAGGGGGCTTCACCTTCAACACTAAGTCGCCCTCTTTGATGTCCCTGGCCTTGACTTTCTTGTCGAATGCCCTGGCCATTCGCCTCTGGTAGGCTCGGGTGTGCTCCATGGCTTTTAGCCTTCTTTCGTCGTGCAGGGCCAGCTCATTGTGCCGGCTGCGCAACCATTCTACCTCGTTGACACTGTTCTCCAGGAGGACCCTTAGTGACGGGATTTCCAACTCCAATGGCAACACTGCTTCCATCCCGTAAGTTAGGGCAAAGGGAGTTTCTCCCGTAGCTGTTCTGACAGATGTTCAATAGCCCCAGAGTACCAGGTGCAGCTTCTCAGGCCAGTCACGACCACGGGTGGCCATTTTTCGGATAATCCGCTCGAGCGTCTTATTGGCAGCTTCCACGGCTCCATTAGTCTGAGGTCTGTATGGGGACGACTTGTGATGAGTGACTCGGAATTCTGACAACAATCTATCACAGTCTCCTTCAAAGTGCGACCCTTTATCTAAAATGACCTCATTGGGCACTCCATATCTGCACATAATGTTTTCTTTGATGAACTGGGCCAATTTTCTGGAAGTGAGGACCTTGTAGGACTTGGCCTCTACCCACTTGGTGAAGTAGTCGACTGCCACTAACAAGAATTCGTGCCCATTGCTTCCTGCCGGGGCTATCTTTCCTATCACGTCAGTACCCCAAGTTGCAAACGGCCAAGGAGTCGTCATGCAGTACAGGTCATGAGGCGGAAGATGATTGAGGTTGGCAAACCTTTGGTACTTGTCGCACGCTCGGACATGCTGGACACAGTCTGTTTCCATGGAAACCCAGTAGTAACCCATTCTGAGGATCACTTGCATCAGTGCTCTGGCATTCATATGGGGACCGCAGGGACAATTGTGGACTTCGGTCATTAACTCTCTAGCCCTTTCCTGGGTGACACACAGGAGGAGTGGTCCCTGGTACCATTTCTTGTACAGGTCGCCCCATAGGATGACATAATGGGAGGCCAACCTTTTCAGGGCTTGCAAGCTCTTGGCCTTAACGCCTTCCCTTGGTCTACCTTCTTCGTTTCTGAAAGCGGACTCTCTATCTTTGAGGAACTGGTAAATCTGACTGTACCAGGGTTCCTTGACAGGCTCGAGTCCCAAGTCTACTTCACAACAGAAAATTGGGGATTCTCTTCTACCCACTCTGAAGGGTTTTATTGCCTTTCCCTCGAGGATCTCTACCAGTGAGGCTAGAGTAGCTAAGGCATCTGCGAATCTGTTCTTATCCCTTGGCAGGTAATGGAAGGTCACTTCTCTGAACTGCTCAGTCAACTCTTCCATGTAGGCATGATACCTCTGAAGATTGGGATCCACAGTCTTCCACTTGTTGGAGACCTGGTTGATGATCAGGGCTGAGTCTCCATAAACTTCGAGCTCCTTGACATTTCTTTCTAAGGCAGCCTCTAAACCAGCAATGCAAGCTTCATACTCGGCGACATTGTTCGTGGCAGGGAAGTTCAACTTGAGGGCTATGGGCGTGTGCTCATCTTTCGGATCGACCAGCAGCATTCCTACGCCATTTCCTCTTTTGTTAGCAGCTTCGTCAAAGAACAGCTGCCATCGATTTTGAGGGCCAACTACGAAGATTCCTTCATCTGGGAATTGGGGTTCAGGCCCGCAGTCCTCATTGCTAGGGAAGTTTGCCAGATGGTCTGACAGTGCTTGACCCTTGATTGCCTTTCTCGTCACATAGTTGATGTCATACTCAGCTAAGAAGAACGACCACTTTGCTAGGCGCATCGAGAGGGAAGGATTGTCAAAGATGTACTTGATGGGGTCCATTTTCGTAACCAAGTTCACAGAGTGGGCTTGCATGTAATGCTTCAGCTTACCGACTACCCAGACCAGTCCTGCACAAGTTTTTTCACACGCTGAGTAATTGAGCTCACTTCCCTGCAGCTTCCGGCTGACAAAGTAAATGGCGTTTTCTACCCGAGGGTCTTTCTTCTCCTGAGCAAGCATAGCCCCAACTAACGTATCAGTGACAGTGAGATAGAGCAGAAGAGGTTTCTGTCTATGTGGGGGCATAGCACCGGAGGATGTACTAGGTACGCCTTGATCTGGTCAAAGGCATCTTGGCATTCCTCGGTCCACTCCGTATCTGCATTCTTCTTCTTAAGCTTGAAGATGGGCTCGCACATGGTGGTCAACTGGTTGACGAAGCGGCTGATGTACTGCAGTTTGCCCATAAAGCTTTTGACTTCTGTCTGGGTTTGAGGTGGCCTCATGTCCATAATGGTCTTGATCTTTCGGGGGTCGACTTCGATACCTTGCTCCGTGACCATATACCCAAGCACTTTTCCACTTGTCACTCCAAAGGTGCATTTGGCAGGGTTCAGTCTCATGGAATGTTGTCTCAACCTCTCAAAGAACTTTCGTAGGTCAACAAAGTGCTGTCCATCCTCGCCTTTGGAGTGGATTATCATGTCGTCGACGTAGACCTCGATCTCCTTGTGGATCATGTCGTGAAAAAGTGCAGTCGCCGCCCTCTGATAAGTAGCCCCGGCGTTCTTAATCCCAAATGGCATCACTGTATAGCAGTATGTTCCCCACGGTGTGCTGAAGGCTGTCTTTTCTTGGTCCTCTTCGGCCATCTTGATCTGGTTGTAGCCAGCAAAGCCATCAACAAAGGATTTTACTTCGTAGTTAGCAGTGGTGTCCACCAGAATGTCTATGTTTGGCAAGGGATAGTCGTCTTTAGGGCTAGCCTTGTTCAGATCTCGGAAATCTACACAGCAGCGCACCTTCCCATTGGCCTTAGTCACAGTTACAATGTTGGATAGCCATGTCGGATATTCGATGACTCGTATGAATCCTACGCGCAGTAGCTTCTCAATCTCTTCTTTGACCTGTAGAGACCACTCAGGCTTGATCTTTCTCAGTTTATGCTTTACTGGCTTAGCATCTGGTGCTAAAGGGATTCTGTGCTCAACAATCGAACTGTCTAACCCCGGCATATCCCTGTATGACCATGCAAACACATCCATGTATTCTCTCGGGAAAGGTGCATTGACCAAAGCCTGTCCCTGCTCAACCCCCTGGAAGAAGTTTCCAATCTGTGTCTCTTTAGGTTCCTCGACATACCCAAGTTAACACTTGTCAAAACATCCTCGGCAGCTTGGGCCTGATTTTCCTCTTTTTCTGTAGCCTGCTTAAAGATTTCTTTAATGTATTGTTCGTTTAGTGTGTTTGCATCTTGTTAAAATGATTCATTATTAACTGTTATTAAGTTTTGAGTTAATTTATCATTTGTTAAGTTGGCAATAAGGGGATACTCAAAAAGATCTGTCATTTCATTTAAAGCGAAAGGAAAGATGACATTGGCTAAATATTCATAATCCTCAAGCGTGAGGCCTTCGGATGACTCGAAGGATTGGAATTCAAAGATTCCTGACTCAACTGTATGGATGACAGGGTGTTTGACACAACTGGGCTGAGAAGGACGGGGTACCAATCCAAGCTCCATGATCATTTTCTGTCGGATGGCTATCGGCCCTGAGAGTGTCTCCCAATTCTTCAACGACATCTATATTTTAGTCACCAAAGTGCGGGGATCAAAAGGCTCTTCACCACCGTCTCCAATTAAGGCAACTACTTCGTCATCTGAACTGAAGTCAATCAAATCAGGGATCTGCGCTTCTTCATCAAACAACTTTTGCAAACCCAACTCACTGTCTTCACTACTGGCAGCTTCTATCTGGCTGATCTTTGGAAGAGCTAACTCGAAGGCGGAGAAATCCATTACCCTAATGGGAAGAGTGCGGACTCTTTGAAACTGTCTGGTTTTCCTTTGAAGGCATACTTATTCTGAACAGTAGTGGTAGCCCCAGGAATGTCCGGCAAGTCAAGGAACATTCTTCGAATAGGATTCGCTGGTTTTCCCCAAACTTTCTCAAGGTTTTCCAGAAGAGTTTTTCTCAAGGAGATCTGACTATCATTTTCATCATATTGGGTCCCACCTCTTGTGAAGTACTGGGCCAGAGACAAGCTGTAAGGATGGAGACGGACCCCTTCACTTCATTTTCCCGGAACTGTTCCCTTAGCCTTTTTGTCATCCCGAGAATTAGGTTTGTATCCCAAGCCGTATCTGGTAGTCTATTCCTTTACATCAATAACAGCATTGTGACCCTGAAGCCTTTTACCCAGTCCAAGCCCCGGAAGATAGCCCATTTTTCTCATCATTCGCATGGCAGGAGGTATTTTTTCAAAGGTAGCAGTGAGGTCAGTGCAACACACTTGTGCTTTGGAGGAAGCTACAGAGAATCCGGTCAAGGCAAACCCTTCATCATCATGATTGATCTCCAGTATCGGGATACCTCCATTGCTGGTACCTTCCACGGTGACACTGTCTCCATAGATAGTAGTAATAGTCCCATCACTTAACTGGAATTTGACGCGTTGATGCAAAGTAGAGGCTACCCCATTTATCTGGTGGATCCAAGGTCATCCCAACAGAGCGGTAAATGAAATAGGAATGTCAATCACTTGGAAGTCAACATCCATAGCCTTCTTCATAAACCACAACTTGAGAGTAGCAATCCCCAGAACTGATCGTTGCAGTGGAGTCATAGGCCTTAATAGTCTGACTAGAAGGCTTCAAATTTGTGGGCTTCAAATCCAACAAATCCATCATCTTTGCTGGCAGGACGTTCATGACAGACCCTCTGTCAACTAGTACCCTTGGCAGTCGGCGTTCTTCGACCTGGATTGTGATGTAAAGGGGTTCGTTATGACTAGCCCCATATTTTGGCAGGTCCAAGTCAGTGAAGGTAATGATATTTCCATAGTGGATACTTCCAATCATCTGGACGACCTCATCTGGGGTGACATCTATGGGCACCATGGTCTTGGCCAAACTTTCTTCTAGCTTCAGTTTGTGAGGGTATGAGGAAGTCAACAGGGACCACAGGGAGATATTGGCTTGAGTACACTTCAACTGAGTCAGCACCGAATCCTCTTTTTCAGAGTCTGGCTTTTCTGCTTCTGGCTTATAAGGTCTTTTGTCTGTCTTCGGCTTGGAGACGGCATTTCTTTTGTCACCCTTAGGCTGCTCAACACTCATCTGTCCAGACCGATTCATCACATAGACATTAGACTTTTCTGAGTCATTAGTCCTATCGGAGGATTCCTTCAGCTCCTTCAAAGATAGATGCGGACTCTTGCTGGCATACAGCCAACTCTGTTGATTAATCTGATTAACAGCACTACCAGAGGCATAGGCAGCTTCCCGAATCTGATCCCAGGTCACCGACTTTCTGGCCTTTTCTGAATCCTGGCTCCCCAATTTCGTCTTCCTCACTCAAAGCCTTGACAGTTTCATTTAGGCTTTTCAGGGTCAACATGCAACAGGAATTATCGCTCCCAAGATTTGGAGGTTTGCTAATGGCTTTCTCACCTGGACCTAGCAACTTTTTCAACAGAGCAGGGTCACATTCCTCATCACTGTCAAGCATATCCCTTCTTTCTCTAGGGGTCAGCCTTCTGATGGCATCTTTGACATTGGCCAAGCACTTTCTGAAGTGGGAGATTCCATCATCGAGAAGGATTTCTGCAGGGTCAAACCTCATGATAGGTTCCTGTTCTTTACTCTCGGGAGGTTTTTCTGGGCTTTTTGGCTTCTGGGCTAACCACTCTTCCACTGTTCCTTCCGGCATTTCGACTGTGTCTTCTTCAGTATCACTACAGTAACTCATGTGGGAACTCTCATCTTGACTCTGATGACCAATGAGGGCAAAAGCAGGTCGGGATACTTGGCACCATATAATGGGTATTCTGGACTCTTCTCCTGACTTGGAGATTACCAAGAAAACATCACCGTTGTCATAAGATAGGAAGGGGACTGGGGTCGCTTCAAACTTTAAGACTCTTTCTAGAGCCTCCATACATTCTTCTTCGGACAAGGTCTCAGGGGTGACCCTTAGCACATCAATGGAGTCTACTTTTCCCGATGGGGGTTTAGCCTCAATGACGCTTACGTGTTCTAGATCGGCGAGTGGAGCCCACTTCCCTCTTTCATCCAAAGCTTCGATTAAGTTTCTCCATTCACCGACCAGGTCTTTATAAGGAGTGTTGAATGCTAGGATGTGGAATTCATACCCTGCCTCATCTGAGCTTGCATCCATTTTCTCTTCCGAGCCCTTGCAAAGGCGGCAGACACACTTTAATGTGATATAGTCCCCTATTCCAGGCCTGTGGTTTTCTACTCCATCTTGTCCTCCGAGTTTCACTTCCGTTGGCTCCAGGTTCATTCCTTCTACTGAACTGTCATCATCACTATAAATCCACCCATTCATATTCTCATTTTTGACTGACTCTTCGCTGTCACTGTCTGGGAGATAGGCGAATTCACAGGCGTTGACGAAGTTGGAAAGGTCAGGTTGATACTGGAATTCTGGGATAATGAAATTTGGCTTATGCTGAGGAGGGGGAGTGAATCCCATAGGATAGTGCAGAGGCTGGGTAACTGGGATAGCTTTGGCATTTGCTCTCTGTTGGTAGGGAACAAAGCTGAGTCTTATCTGGGGAGGCGAGGGCATTGGAACCCTGACGACCTGGGATGTTGGAAAGGACTGAAAAGGGGTAGTCCTTGGTAAAGGATCATATGTGGATGGAGGAGGGCATTGGTTATAGGCTGGGGGAGATGAGATGGCTGCTTTTAGAGTCTCATCTTCTACCATAACCAGGGAACCGTTGGACTCAACCACTATCTGAACCCCATGACGACAGAGCGCATCAATGAGCATGGCTTGCTGTTCCTCATGGACCTTACGACTATTTTCCAAGGCTAATGCTAGCTCTTCTTCCCTAGTTATCTGGTTACCCAAACCACTGCTGTTTTTTGTCAAATCGGCCATTCTGACTCTCTGGACTGACAAAACTGAGGATTCTGGCGAGCTATCTGAGAATTGTGCGCTAACAAGCCGCTGACCCGGTATTCTCACCCACTTCTTTCTCGCTGCGGGAAAGGGATAGGAGAGGTTTAGACTCGGGGTAGGTGTTTAGGCTGAAGGCTCAAGTAATATGCAAATTAAGAATCTTTCAGTTTACTTAAAACGGTGTCTTTTATTAATTTCTATTTGGTTGGAAAAGGGGTTTTGCCCTTATTTTTCGCAACTACTCTAGATCCTGGATCAGTGGGCTCCGTCACTACGTCTATAAGCCCCTCGTATTCCACATGTATTTCGACCTCCCAGGGTGGACAGCCCCGGGCGAGGGTCCTATAAGGCAAGCGGATCCCACCGACCGAGAGAGAAGAACACTCCTAACGGGTCTAGCGGGTCATCGGAACTTTTAACGCACGAGCGATGTGGATTATAGTCAAGGCAATGCCTGGAAAGTCTCTTCTTTCAGCCTTAACGAAATTTCGACAGAGTTTCGCCTGCGCGATTGACGTTTTGACTTTTGGAAATGTCCAAGAAGATAATAGGCATGGGTCGGGCGGTAAAAGCCGAATGCTTCAGTGTCACATTGAACTTCGTTGCATACGCTGTGCGTGAGTCAAAGTCAATGCCGGGTCAAGATCTTGCCAATTTTTCCTTGTCGGAATTTCACCAGAGCTCCGCTTGCGCGAAAGATCTTTGGATTTTTGGCACGGACTCGATCTTGACTATTACGCATCCCGTGCGGGTCAAAGTCAAAGTCAATGCCGGAGTCAAGATTCTGCCATTTTTCCTTAGCGGAATTTCGGCAGAGTTTCGCTTGCGCGAAGTATCTTGACTTCCGTCATGGGCTAAGGTTTGACCTTTACGGGGGTATGCAACTGGGCTATATGACTCGAACTAGACCAAAAACCAACCAAAAGTCACGGTTTTGAAATGTGTGACACGGACTGTGCATTGGTCGACACTGGCTGCCATGGGGAGTTTGGGATGATTCCATGCGCTCCCGGGAGCATCGTAATACTGTCCGTGACTGCAACTGAACAACCACCCCGGGTTAAAGGGACATGCGTCCGGGTTAAAGGGATGTGCGTGCAAAAGTGTACAGGATATATAAGGTGTGCGTAGTGTGCGGCCTCCTAAAAATGTTCCTTTTTGAGTTAAAACAGAGATTTTCAGAAATGTGTTTTAAAGGAATGATTTTTCGGGACGGGGAAAAATGCAGCAAATAAGCACGTAAATTTTCTGGGAGCCCCAGTCAGTCTTGGAACTGAATAGCCCCAAGCTGCCAAGGCTGCCAGATTAACCTCAAAAGTGTCCTGGTGGAATTGCTAATGAAGCCGCCTGGCCAGAATCCAGGGAGGATTAAGTCGTACGGCTGCATCAAGCAACTTTCCAGGTTCCAATTTCTTTGATCTGTAGGCTATTTTCCCGACCTTTTGGCACCTTTTCGGCTTCAGCAAGCTTCCTGTTCAGCATTCAGAATGTGCACAATTCCCAAGAACTAATGATGCATGCAATGCAAATGCAAGAAAAATAAGGCAAGCATGAGAAGCGGATCCGCGGCGGAAGGCCCACCCACTCGGAAAAAGCTTTCCTTTTTTTTACGAAAAGAGATACCGGTACATGTGATTGTTAGACCACAATTTATCCTAAGCCTCGGGTGAGGAAGCGATACAGGAAGCTTAATGGTTTCCACCTATATACCGGGTATCATTTTTTTTTAAAAAAGAAATGAAAGCTTTCTCCTTTGGTTTAGTCCCCAGCGGAGTCGCCAATCTGTGAATGTGGTGCCCAAGATTAGCGGCTCTCTTTTTATGTTTTTATTTTATGGAACCGCTTTCTTGTGTAAGGGGGATCACCGCCTCACACCAGTTTGGAAACGTCCGGTTTAAATTGAAAAACGGAGTCGCCACGCCATTTTGATTTCCTCAAAACTTTGAAAAAAGGATTTGGGTCCGGAGGTTAAGTTACCCCTTAGGAAGAACGGATCGTCGTTCACCCAAAGAGCCTTGCCGAAGCAAGTATTCCAAGATCCGCTTTTCATGCTTGCCTTAGTGTTTTCGTGTGTGGGATGTGTGCTTTTAAAAGGAGGGAATGTACCAAGTTGTCTTTCGGACGTATAAACCATGAGTTGGTTATCGCTCGGGATTCCTTGGATTTTTGATGTGTTCGGAACTTTGATCCCGTTCTCATCTTGGACTTATGATCATAATGATGGGACCTTGGGTCACATGTGATCGGAATAGGGACACCATTTCTATAGTCCAAGGATGAGACTCTTTAGAAAGGAATGACCTTTGCCCATCAATCCTACATCTTGAGACAATTTGAGCTTTTTCGGGATATTTATGCTCGTCTCAAGTGATGATCGGAGATATTTGGCTCAAGTTCTTCCTTAATCCGTCTATGACATCTTTAAGTGGAGGAAATGATGTAAAGATAGGACCTTTACACCATTTTGCTCCAAGATGATGCTCCAAGTACCAAAGGGGACTAGGGGAGGGGTATAAAGATTGGATCTTTATACTTATCCTATGTCTTTTTATGCCTTTTGAAGGTCACTAGGCAATCCTATGAGAGAGATCGAACCATGAGGGACATGGGGGAATGCATTTTAAGCTAAAGATGACATTTTTATGCAAATATATGTAATGAACATGATAAAAGCTAAGGCTAGGAATGAAAAGGAAGGACATGGTTTCCTATGTCCTTTATGAACCTTTTAGGTGGACAATCGTTGGAAACAAGGTCTATGGGAAGGGGGAAATAATATGCATGAATAAAGATGACATTTTTATGGAAAAGATGACATTTTTATATGCAAAGATGACATTTTTAAGTGCAAAGGATGCTATTTCACATCACCATGTGAGAGATCCACCCTAGAACAAGCCATTTTTAAGGTCTTATTGTTCATCCTTGGGTTGGATCTTCCATGAATCCTATGTGATAGGGAAAAGGGGGTAATATGATTTACATGCCTAAAGATATGATCTTTAATGACAATATATCAAGTCCCAAGCAAGTATATAGCAATATGTAAAGCAAGGAGCAATATATCACATAATGACAAGTATATTTCAAGATAAAGAGGAGGAGAGGTTACCAATGGTGGTGTCCCTCTATCTCCTTGAAGTTTGCCTAGGGAAGGACCAACTTTGGAAGGGTTTTGAAGAGGAAGGAGGTGGTTTTTGGTGCTCTCAGCTCTCTGGAATTTCGTGGTGGTATATTGGCAGAGTAACACTGCTGAAAATTGTATATGAAAATGGGTAGAGGAGGCCTCTATTTATAGGAACTCTGGCAATGGCTAATGAAGCCGTGCGGCTGTAACCCCATGGCTAATGAGGCCGTGCGGTCTTATCCAGAGATGACTCAGCTTATTTCTAGAATCATGCAAGGTGGCCTTCTAGAAGGGCTTTTTCAGCGAAGGACTACGTGGAATTTTAATTCCTAGCAAGTCCTTCGCCCCTCGGATGGTTTGGAAAAGTTTCCAAATTGCCCCTGAACTTTAGGAAAGTCCGGGGAATTGCCAGGAAACTTAACCGGATGGCATGAGCCAGATTTGGGTACTTACAGTAATGATAATTTTTTTATAGCTTTGGGCATGGGAGAGGTTGTTGTGTACACAACCTAGGAGACATGAAGGTGACACACTTAATGGAACATTACCAGTGGGTTGTAGGTATATTTCAATTACTTCATTTTGTAAATGATCTGTTTTGTATTTTATCACTTTTTTACTCATTTTTTATGTCAATTGTTTCATATGTAGGTGGAAGGGTCCCTTGTCGTATACTTCTGTGATCGCCCATAACCTGCAAGGCTACCAAGACCAATTCTCATATATGAACGAGGATCAGGTTGTGTGGCAGCCATACTCAGGTGTGATAGCTCCGAATTACTGTCTTCAGGGGCAAGCTATATGGAGGGCGAGGGTGCCCCTCATTTACTTTGAGAGGGTTGAATGGTACTTTCCAGATCGCGTAATGCGACAGTTTGGGATGGTTCAAGGTGTGCCTGATGACTGTGACACTAGTTTGGACTTGCATCAGTTAATCGGCGAGGTCGGGCAGCCGTTAACTGGATGCAAGAACATGGTCCGCACATAGAAATGTGGAATGAATGAGCGATTAATGTCGTTGATGGAGGGTATGGTCAAGTGGATATCAGGCACCGTCATCCCTATATGATATGGTATAGGAGAATTACTCGGCCGTTCATCCAGAATTCGTCTGATGTGGAGGGTCTAGGGTTCAGGACACGTTCAACTTGTTTTGAGGGTGTGGTAAGTTATATACTACATACAATGCTTTTACAAAAAAAAATTACCATTTTTTTCCATATTAATTAATTTACATAATTGTTTTGAACAGATTCAAAGCCTTCAAGGGATGCACATATAAAACGGATTGGGTCGACCTGTTAAACTTATTTAGTGGGTTAAAAAGGATGACCCGTTTCTATCCGCTAATTTAAACATGATGAGTTGGATTAGGTTAACAGGTCGATATTACCGGGACTATTACTAATAGATAAACTTGTAATTAGATATGCCCACGGTTCATGTTTGAACTGGATGAGCCGGATGGATCGGCGGTTTTGAACCGTTGAAAAATCATGAACCGGATGAACTGTTAAATCGGGTGAACTGTGAACTGGCGATTTACGGTTCATATGCGATTTAGGCTTCGAAACCGGCGATTCATACGGTTCATACCCGCGGTTCATATTTTCTTAATTTTTGAGGTAAGACTCCTAAATGTCCTTCCTTAATTATAAATGGGTAAGATTGGTTGTCCCTCTCTATGTAAATTTGCTTAATATTAATAAAATTATAAGGGTACCGTCCCTTTTTTTTTTAAAAAATATATTTTTTGTCTCATTCCACCCATTAATTCCTATAAAAATATGAAATTTATAATTTTCTTAATACTTATGTAAAGTAAAAAAATTTATAATGTATAAAAAAATTGAAAAAAAAAACAAACTTTGAAAAAAAAAAGTCTAAAAACTGCTCAAAATATTTTATTTTAAAAAAAAGATGAACCAGATAAACTAGTGAACCGTACCGTGAACCGTCGAACCGTAAACCGTGAGTTAACGATTCATAAACGATTTTAATTTTTAATAAACCGTGAACCGGCGGTTCATATGAACCGTTAACCAGGCATGTCTTACTTGTAATACCCAAAAATAGTATCACTATGGAATGGTCTTCGACTTCTAGAATGTATGTAAGAATAAATATGGAGCACACATTGTGTTTGTGTTTGTGTTTGTGTTTGTGTTTATGTTTGCTCAATCATCAATTACATATTGGCACTAGTGGGATTAATCCTTAGGTTTGAGTAAACTGCTTTTTTTTCCCTCAAACAATTTCATAATATCAATTTAATACTTGTACCGCAAAATAACAAGTGTTTCATGCGTACTATTGATTTAATTGCAAAAGTAACCAATATACTATTCACTCGTTACTTTTTTCTAACGAGCGTCAATAACTTAACATAAAGTTATGTTAAATTTTTTAAATTTAACCCTAAAATTTAAAAATTAACCCCGTCAAATATTTAACATATAAATGCTCAAACTCCCTTCAATTTGACCTTAAAATTGAAATTACTAAATGACCATTATCTTTAACCTCTGAACAATGCTCAAAACCCCATTCAATTTTGATCTTATCCACCCACCAAAACTTCAATTTTGATCTCCCCCATCCACCAAACTTCCAAATTAAACCCACCAAAACAACACCCTCCAAGAAACCCCTTGATCTGGAACCCACTTGAACCTTCCCTCATTCCCACCAGCTCTCCTAACGCCGTATAAATTCTCCCCCCAATTTTCTCTTAATTTTTCTCCAATTCAATCGACTCTCTCTCCTCCCCCACTCTGTTATTCCTATAGCATATGTCTCACATACCCTTAGTTCCTCATTATTATTCCATTGCTTTTGCCTTTCATTCTCATCTCAATATCTACAATGATCTCTCTTCCCCAATTGATCTTCTTCTATATTTAAATTCAAATTAACCCCTACCAATTCTTTTGTTCGTTCTTTAATTTATAATTTATAGCCTCCGTTTTGATTCAATTTGAGTTTCAATACTATGGGTGTTAAGGGATTTATTGAGGGTGGAATTGCTTCCATTATTGTCGGTTGTTCTACTCACCCACTTGACCTCATCATGATTCGTATGCAATTGCATGGCGAATCGAATCTCCCTAATCTTGTTCCGCAATAGATTCATTTTGTTAAACCCACTTGAACCTTCATATGACTGAGCTTCATCCTTCAATCTGAGCTAGAATTCATTGAAGAAACCCACCAAATATTCTACCTTGAGATGTGGGTTAATTTCAATACTTTGCAGAACATGACGAAACAAGAAGCAACATTGTTCAAAATTCGAGAAATCTGAGATATTGAGCTAATTTTCAGCAAGAAAAGAACAAAGTAAATACACTCAATTGTGGGTTTCTCCCTCTAATGTCAAAAAATCTTGGTTTGCCGAAATGAGTGGGGGAGGCGGAATACTAGGAGAAGTAGGTTGGAAGAGGTCGGGGAGAGAGAAGTAGGAGGAAAACGGATTTGGGAGAGAAGGAAGGGTAGGAAGATCGAAATTGTGGGTTTTAAGAAAAAGGAATCGCGGTCGATGGTGTTGGAATGATGATGGTGGTGGTGGTGGCGGCAGTGGTGGCACTAATGATGGTGTATAACTTAACTAATAATGATAATGATGAACAAATAGTAAATTAAAGTGAGAAATTTTACTTTATATAAAGGAAGTTAATGAGATGTGAACATTTACACGTTAAATATATGACGAGGTTAATTCTTTAAATATTAGTGTTAAAGTTGAAAATTTTAATCTAACTTTATATTAAGTTATTGACGCTCGTTAGAAAAAAGTAACGAGTGAACAATGTATTGGTTACTTTTGCAATTAAAACAATAGTATGAATAACACATTTGTTGTTTCCGCGGTACAGGTGTTAAATTGATATTCTGCAATAGTACGCGGGGCAAAAAAGTAGTTTACTCCCTTAGGTTTAGTTTAAATCATTGCTTTTCACTAATAAATTATTATGGTTACTATGTATACTGTTAGCTTATTCAAAGAAAATGGCTACAGACATTGAACGATATAAAACGAGGTATGAATGTGGGTCGTAACCGGGCAATGCCCATTCGATTAGGCCCAAAATATAATCCATACGATTCTCAAATACGACATAGGAGTGGGCCTTCCTTAGCTATGCCCATTATGCCTCCTCGTCATTTTCCATTATGTTGACCTAGATATAGTAAAGTGAATAATATGGCCAAGGCCACAATGCTGTCACTTGCCGAAGAGGCACCTCTTTTATGCCGACAGGGCACCTACAAAAGCCGACGAGGGCTTCACCAAAAGACGACCAAGGGCCTCCTCCTCCATCATCAAGGCAAGGAAAATGGCTTCCCTATCCTTGCTCCCCTCTTCCTCGGCATCCATGCATGTCGACCAACACTTTATGCCGAGGAGCACGCCTCCTAGGCATGCATACAGAAGACAATACTAATCCTACTCAAACAAGAAATGTAGGAAGTTATAATCCTTTATAACATTCCTCTCACACAATTACCTATTCTAAGATGGACTATACATCCTATACCTATAAATACAAGCCATAATCCATATATTTTTGGTAACGCATCTTTTGACTTTAAAACTCTCGTCAATTGATTTGCTCTCAAATACACAATTACTACTCTCACGCCGGAGGGCCTTCGTCGGTGAAGCCCCGACTTAGTTTACATGTTTGTTCATCTTTTTCAAGCTATTCAAACATCCAGGATAGAACCTGCAGCTGAATTTGGGCTGATCCGAACATTTTTGGCATCTTCCGTTTAGTTCTATTGCCGGGAAACGATTCGTATTATCCGTTAAATATCTTGAAAAATTATGCTCCGTTCTCATAATCCTAATGAAAGAATGACACACTGCTAGTATTACTCCTGATCTAGATAATATTCTTGTGGAAGAGGCTCATGGCAACACCAGGACTTCTTTTCCTATTGCAAATAGGGAACTATCACTTCCTCTACTATTGAACAATGGAATATCCCCACTTGGAATGAATCTATGTTCTAGTGGACAACCAGTAACCGAGGTAGTGCTGCCAAACTCTCCTCGTAGTTGGCACTGAGGAAGACCTGCTTACAGTAACACGGGAGGAATGCCACCCAGGGGCACTAGAGCTTCTCCCCAACAGATTGATCGCAGAACTCTATTTCATCAACAGATGAAACGCATTTATGAAACACAAAATGCCTTGCTGTAATTGGATCCTGAACACTCCCTGGCTGAATTCATAAGGCCTACGAGGACTGGAAATTCCCTTGGAGTGGAGAGTCATCTTGACAGGAGTGGTAGTCGGGGAAATAGAGAAAATCTTCTTCCTGGCCAAAATCGCCCTCATCCTTACCCTGCTGGTAGATCTAGGCATAAACCTATCCAAGATGTCCCTCCTCGTTATAAGGTTCCTAGACATGGAAATGCTTGAAACAATGAGGATTTGAGAAATCATCTGAACCATCAGAGAGAACAGGAGGTTAATTTTGCTAACTTGAGAGCAAGGCTTAGTCATGTAAGGCAAAAAACTCCTCCTCGTCAAAACCCTGCTCCTCGACATAGGAGCCCTGTTTGACCTAGGAGCCCTCCTCAGCATAATGGCTCTCCTCCATCCAGAAATGGCACCTAGAAGGGACAGAGCACCATCTGGACATGGGGACAATCACCAGGAACATGAGGAACAAAGTAGAGTGAAAGGGCAAAGAAAGAATGAAAGGACCCATCGTATTTCTCATTTTAGCTCGGGAATCGATGCCAGGGACATTCTCCTCTTGAAAAAGAGATTAGATGAGATGGAAATGGGAAGGAAGGAAGTGGATGATGATGATACCAGTGCCACTCGTCCTTTCTCCCTGCCGATTAATGATCTACCTCCCAATCCTGCTATTGAAATCCCATGTTTTGAAAAATATGTGGGAACCACAAACGTACGGGATCATGTGCAAAGTTTTGAATCCACCATGACCTTTCTCACCAAGGGAGATGATATTTTCTGCAAGGTTTTCACATGTACCTTCTCTGAAATAACCTTGTCCTGGTTTCGTGAGCACAAGAAGGGAAGTGTCGATAGCTGGAAAATCATGAGAAGGAGGTTCCTAGACCACTTTGAAACAGCTGGAAAGAGAAAGAAGAGACTGAGAGATCTTGCTAACATTGAGCAAGGAAAAAATGAAACAACTCTAAGTTATTACAATTGGTTCAGAGCTATAGCTGACCAGGTAGAGGAAAGCCTAACTGACCGAGAAGTGACCGTTTGCTTCAACTCCGGATTGAGGTCCAGATAATTAATCTATGAACTCTCTGCCAGAGAGCCTAAGTCAAAATCTGATCTATATAATGTGACTTACGCTATAGCTATGGCAGAATAGAAAAGTAAGAAGAGGTCTGAGAAAGAAGAAGTAGACGCAACTGGCACCAACCAGGCTTCAAACGAAAGTAATTATATGGGGAAGAATATAAATTGGGCTACTGAGAAATCCAAGGTTTTGACCCCCTCACCAAACCTATAATGAAGATCATGTAGTTGGTGAATCTGCCAAGTCCCCGACCTCTTGATGAAATGACAAAGTACACACGTGACAGCTCCAAGTATTGTGCCTTTCAAAAGGACCATAGACACGACACGGAGAACTGCATTTCCCTTAAGAGAATGATCCAGAGAAGGGTAGATGAGGGAAAACTTGATCGCTACGTTATGATAAAGGATAACAAGCGACAAAGAAAGGATGATGATGTCGATGACAAAGATGATGAAAGGGAAGATAGGCCTCCTAGGGCTAAACTCCATGTTATAAGGGAGGAGTCTGTTTCCAATAAAAAATTGAAAGATCAGATATACGAGCTAAGCAAGGTCTACCACACCCCCTCCTGGATCCATAAGTCATCAGCTTCTCCCCTAATGAGATAGTTAGAAGTCGCGCGGCTCGTGAACAACCTTTTGTGATCAAAGGAAGAATTGAGAACTGTGAATCCGAGAGACTCCTCATAGACTCGGGGGCCTCCAGGGACATTCTATACTATTCTACTTGTTAGAAGATGAACCTGAAAGATAGCATGCTAGAACCATACTCTGGAATACTAGAAAGATTCACTAACCATAAAGTCAGCGCCATGAGGATAATTGACTTATTACTGTACGTGGGCGAACATCCCTTTCGAGTAGAGGCCACAATAACATTCGTGGTCATGGAACTGGCAAGTGACTACCACGTCATCCTAGGCCTTACAATTTAAGGCAAACTCGGGTTGGTCGCCTACCTACCTCACCAACGAGTTAAATTCCCCACTTGTGCTGGAATCGGATGCGTGAGGGTAACCCCAAGGAATTCTTGGAACATGTGTTGAGAAGTAGGAAAATTTCCAAAAAGGTGGAGGTGGACAAACCAGATGAAAACCTAAAAATCTCTAAGTCTTTAAAGACCACCAGTACCAGTTATAGGCTAAACCTGATTTTTAAAGCAGAGGATGAGGAACATATGATTCTAGATATCCACAAAGACAATGATACAGTTATGTCTGTCCTGGATATAGCCACTCATCTCGTTAGAGGCCAGAACGCGGGGCCCAAACCTGACTTGAGACAAGGAGAGCTGCCAGACATAGACGAACTAGTAGAAATGGAGGACCTAGACATAAACGGTGAGGAAAGTAGAAGACATAGAGAGATAATCATTGAAACCTTTTAGTTTCGAGATGGTCCAGAAATGGAGCCTGTAGATGAGCTGAAGAAAATCATACTCAATCTTTAGTACCCTGAGCATAAAATAAAAATTGGGGGTCAGTTCTCCCCTAAAGATAGGGAAGAAATCATCACCCTCTTGAAAAACAATCTTGATGTATTTGCCTAAAAGGTCGAGGATATGAGAGGAATAAAGGACGAAGTGGTTGTCCACAAGTTGGAAGTCGATCCGTCTGCTAAACCTATTAGGCAGACAAGGAGAATTTTTGCAAACGATAAGAAGGATGCGATCAAGGAGGAAGTACAGAAACTGCAAGTGCGGTAATCATTAGAGAGGCAACCTATCCCGTTTCTTTGGCCAACGTGGTGATGGCTAAAAAATAAAATGGGAAGTGGTGAATGTGTGTAAACTTCATAGATCTCAACAAGAAACACAAACTATGATGAACAAGTCAACGAGGTTAACATGCTGCTAGACCTAGACCTAGTAGATGAGAGAAGACTAGCTGCTCAAATGATTATGGTAAACTACAAATAAAGGACCAAAGGCTATCATGACAAACGGGTCAACAAAAGAGTATTCCAAGTCGGAGACTAGGAAAATAGAAAGTTTGAAGTAAATGGCAGAAAGGTAGAACATAACAAGCTCTCTCTAAACTGGGAAAGCCACTACATCATCACTCAAGTCATCAGAGAAGGGACCTACAGAATGAAGACTCCAGATGGGCAAGAGATGAAACATTCATGGCATTATGATCATCTACGGAAGTACTATCACAAGTTTTCATCAAGGCAAATGACTAGCAAGACACCTCTGAAAGACGAGGAGACCCCTCCTCGACACGAAATGGATAAAATCCCTAATTTTATCTAAGACCAATGATCGAACGACCCTACTCGGCATAGAGAGATAAAATCTAAAAATTTATCTAAAACCTATGACCGAACAACCTTCATCGTCATATAGAGATAAAGAATCAAAAAATTGTCTAAGACTCATGACCGAACAACCCTCCTCGCCATAAATTGACAAATATACAACAACTTATCTAATACCTATGTCGAATAACCTTCATCGACATAGAGAGATAAAACCTAAAAATTGTCCAAGACTCATGACCGAACGATCCTACTCGACATGAATAGACAAACTCAATAATTTATCTAATACCTATGACCGAACGACCCTACTCGGCATAGAGATATAAAAACTAAAAATTGTCTAAAACTTATAACCGAACGACCCTACTCGGCATGAAGAAACAATACTCAAAAATTTATCTGACCCATGTGGAATGACCTTTCACGACATAGAGAGATAAAACCTAAAAATTGTCCAAGACTTATGGCCGACAGACCTTACTCGGCATAAAGAGACAAGTACTCAAAACTTATCTGAGACCTATGCCAAACGACCGCACTCGGCATAGAGAGACAAGAAACATTTTATCTAAGACCTATAATCGACAGACCTTACACAGAATAGAGAGATAAAACGCTAAAAAATAAAGGCCGAAAGACCTTCCTCGGCTGAATGAACAAGTTTATTATTTATCTAAGTGATTAGATCGAATGAGCTTCCTCGGTTTAGAATAAATCAACTCCAAAGGACGAGGTGATCCTCCTCGACATTAAAAAAGGTTGGATACTTAGACAAATGTTCTACATTCAACCATTCAGCTTGCAAAAAAACATTCAACATATGAGCATTCAAGATAAAACAGTTCAACCAAAATGCAGTAAAGTAAACACGATAAGAGTTGAAGAAAATGCATTATATCAATGAAAGTTGAAGTACATGGGGGCCTATTCTAAAGCTACAATAAAAAAGATAAGGTAAAAAGGCCTTCAAGCTTGATCACCATCCCTAAACAAATCATCGTGCTCAGTATCAGTTTCTGGAACCTGCTCCTCCTCGACATCCCCTTCCTCATTAGAAGCTTCCTCTTCTTAAATCTTCTCGATCAATACATTAATATTTTGAGGATCAATGGGGGAAGGAACCCAGACAGGACGACCTTCACGAGCATCTTGGCCCGCAATCACCTTCAAGGCATTTTCAGAGTAAGGGACTAGGGCATGGCCATACCTGGTAGCTTCATCGTAAGAATCTTGATAAATCAACCGAGCTAGCATTCCCAGATCGGCGTTCATAGAGGGATCCACCTTAGCTCTTCTGGCCAAGTGAAGGTAGCCGTCAGAATACATCATGGCTGTTTTCTCAGCCAATGCTTACCTGAAGGCCGGGCTAACCTTATACCGAGCAACCACATCAGCTTCCCTTGAAAAAATACTTGACTCCAGCTGCTAGTATTTGGCTAAAGCCTCCTCGGATTGCCTCTGCACCTCAGCCCTTTGTTGTTCCAAGTCCTCCTTGGCAGCTTTGGCCTCCTCCTCGACCTTCTCCTGCACCACCTTGGCCGCCCTCTCAGCTCTCTCGATCTCTGCCTTGGCCGCCTTTTGCTCATCGACCTCCTTCCTCAATGACTTGATCAATTCCACCGCCTTGGCCAGGTCGACCTTATTTTTCTCAATCTGACGATCAAGCTTTTGCTATAAGTCATTAGCGGCCTTGCTCCTGATAGCCTTATAGGCAGTCAGAGTTGCAAGCTACACATAAGAAGGAAAAAGTTTATCAATAAAAGTACATGTCCAATAAAATTGAGAAAGGAAAAAAGAAATGACGAGAAGGTTTACCTCGCTAAGTATAATGTCTTTTCTGTTAGTCAAGTGCTCCCTGCTCGGCTTAGTGTCAATAAAATGGTCAAGCAGGTCCTCATCCATAGCACGATGGACAACATGCCGACCTAGACTGTGCTTGGGGCCGTTCCTGGCCAGCACATCAAGACCCTTAATTGTTTTAGCTACCACCTTAGCCTTAGCATAAGTTCTCACATGTCAGGCAGTGACTTCCTTGGAGGAAGAATCAGTAGCAATTATTTTAGAGGAGGGTTTCTCTTAGAGGGTTTCAGTCCTTAGCCTTTTCTGGCCAGGAGTTTGTTGGACGGCCTCTGGCTCCTCGGTCTCAGTCAGACCGGCCTGCCTTAGGGCCTCCTCAGCTTCAGGGACCAGGGCCTGGGAGTTATGCCCCCTCCTCGACATGGGCCTCTTTCCCGTCATTGCCTTCCTTGGTGGAGGCACCAGTACCCCTACTGGCTTCAAGGGAAACACCCCATCATCCTTGGTGGACAAGACCGCCTGATGAGCAATGGCTTCATCCTTTCTTTTATTTCGGGCCGAGGACCTAGACGTCCTCCTTTTCAACTTCATCAGAGCCCGGGGATCTAGTATTTCCTCCTCCATTTTCTTAATTTGCTCCTTCGTTAAATCTATATAGGACGAGGAAGACAAGTTGATAGTAAAATGACGAGGAAGGGTAAAATAACAAGATAATATTGTACAAGTATGGAAAGTCATGAAGAAAGATTATAGCCGACTACACCATCCTCGGCAAGAAACCTATCGTCGTAGAGCTTGCATACGTCACACTCATCATGGAAGACGAGACTAGGTTGCAACCTCCTGTCGGGAAACCTATTTTCTCTTGCAATATGGACGAGGGGCAACAAACCGTCCAAGGGAACAGACATGATCTCGGCTTGCACATAATATCTATGTTCGGTCTCGATACTTGACCAACACAAAGTTCCTACCTCATCAAACTGCCTTAGCCTCTCAATAAATTGGTTGCTCCATTCAGGCCTCCATAGCTGCTCAGGAACACTGAGGAACTTGGAGGGAGTAGCAAATTCCCAGCCTTGTCAGCTGTCCACCCTTAAAACATGGTTGTTCCACCCAAAGTCCTTGATCGACATGGGATAGATCAACTTAGGCTGGTTAGGGTCACTCCTCACCCCGATCACTCTGGTGTCCTCCTTATAGCTAACAATGAAAAAGTGATGGAAGGTTGACTGGCAGGGTTCAAAGCCTAGACTACGGCATAAGACGATAAAGCCGGTGAGGAACCTCACGAAATTGGCACCTATCATTGTAGGGACCGCCTGCATATCCTCTAATAATTCACATATAAATGGGTCAAGGGGGAGCCGGAGGCTGAGCTCGAAATGTTTATAAAAAAATGGACATAGTTGAGGCTGTACATGAATTCCTTCATTGCCTTTTCATTTTTTACGGGGGCACCGGGAAGGTAACTAAGGCGGTACTCCTCCCTCGACACCCCATACATGGAGTGTAAATCCTCCATTATTGGCTCCTCGACTCTAGTAGGTTTAGGCCTAGGGGTGTATGCTCTACCTTGGTTGGACCTCCCTCGGCCTCTCTCTCGTCCCCCAGCATGGGCTCCCTCAATAAAGGCATCCACGATCCTCCCAGAAGTCGAGGTATCAGTAGGACGAGCAACACTATTTCCTCTTCTCGTCATGGCTGCATAAATGAAAGAACAAAGATCAGAATTTGGCTAAGGCAAAAAGTGAGACGAGGACGAGGTAGCATCCCTCCCCGTCCAAATAAACAAATGTCGAGGAGGGATCCTTACCCAATAAAGGGCGCTCCAGGTGGTCAGACATCAGATAATAGAGGTTGATGTGATCAAGGATCTTAGTCTAACCGTGGAACAACACAAAATTTGGGGAACCTACATAAAGTCGGTCATTCCTAAACCGACTAGGATAACGCACGTCGGTTCTAGGAGATTGGTATCTCGTCAAAATCTCCCCATTCTCACCCAAACATAACATCATCCATGGACCATCAATTCGTTGTTAGATCCTAAGATTTGGGGTTTTATAGAAGTATAAGGCATTGGGATTACTTCTCCAAGTACGGGCCATGACTATGACGAGGAAAGCACAAAGATTGGTTCATGAAAAGATTCAAAAAGATGTAACAATGGAAGATTCAAGAAGAACCCACCAAGAAATCAAGAAAAACTACACGGAAACGTAAAATACAGATAGATGGAAGAAATTATACCCGATTCAAAGTATAATGGATGGAAGCACGAACAAATCAAGCACAAAGGACATAAATGGACAACGAAATCAAGAACACAGATTTGCGATTTGAAGCTTAATATTTCTCTATCAAATGGCAACAGTGATAAAAGAGTAGAAAAGAAATTTATTTGGCCTTTTATACCCAGATCTAAACGGGTATGGGTCAAAGAAATGGGTAAAGTGTCGCCTCCTCCTCTCCACATTAATATTCTCGCGAGTTCCAAGAAGAATGTCTCGTCAATAATGGGGAGCATTCCCCAACGTGTAATAATCGGCGGATAAATGATTACGCCTCGTGGGTCATAACCGGGAAAGGCCCAATGGATTGGGCCTGAAATATAATCCATACAAGTCTCAAATACGACATAGGCAGTGGGGTTTTCTTACCTATGCCCGTCATGCCAACTCGTCATCTCCCACTATGTCGACCTAGATATAGCAGAGTGAATAATATGACCAAGGCCACAATGCTGGTACATGCTGATGAGGCACCTCTCTTATCCCGACAAGGCACCTATAAAAGCTGACGAGGGCTTCACCAAAAGACGACCAAGGGCATCTTCGGCCATCATCAAGGCAAGGAAAGGGGCTTCCCTATCCTTGCTCCCCTCTTCCTCTACATCCATGCATGTCGACAAACACTTTATGGCGAGTAGCACGCCTCATAGGCATACGTACACAGAAGGCAATACTAATCCTACTCAAATAAGGAACGTGGGAAGTTATAATCTCACTAGGATTACAACCTTCCTCTCACACAATTACCTATTCAAAGATTGACTCTACACCCTACACCTATAAATACAAGCCATAATCCACATATTTTTGGTAACGCATATTTTAACTCTAAACTCTTGTCAAATGATTTGATCTCAAATACACAAATACTTACTCTCACACCGGAGGGCCTTCGCCGGTGAAGCCCCAACTTAGTTTACGTGCTTGTTCATCTTTTTCAGGCTATTCAAACATGCATGATACAACCTGCCGCTAGATTTGAGCTGATCCGAACATTTTTTGCCATCATCTGACATATTTTTATTTAAAAGTATTGATTACCTTCCTACTCCGGGTAGTGTTTGGTTCACAAAAATGAGGGTTGAATGAACTGACACATTACTTCAGTCATATGTGGAATTATAAGGGTGTAAATGGTTCAGTTTTGCTCAGTTTGGGAAAATTTAGAAGTCAATCCGCTAGCATCGGTTTGGAGAAATTCCAAACCGAGCTAAACCATAAAGAAATTCAGACCGAGCTAAACCAAAATGCTATAGTTCGGTCTAAATCACAGTTTGATTTGCGGTTTGATTTTGCGGTTCATACCACGATCCAAACCGCGATCTAGACCACGGTCCAAACCACATTTCAAACCATAGTCCTTTTTTGTTAACCATTTTTTGACTAAAAAATATAAAATAAGTACTTAGAATAAATATAAGCATAACTTGATTACCTTGAAACTAAAGTACCAATCACCAAACAACAATCATAGAACAATCTTTAAAGTAGAATACAAAACATATCATATGAAAATTACAAACCAACATAATCAAAATACCATGCTTCTTCATAATATGCAATAACTAAAGTATCAATTATCAAACAACAATCTTAAAACTAGAAAAAGGTGCCAACTTTCAAGGTGTGCTTCCAACTCCAAGTTTCATTCTTCTTCATATGCAGTCACTAGTAAAATGATAACGGATTTAAATGTCAGTAAATATCCACACTCCCTCTGTCCCATACTATAAAATAGAAAGTGCGACATTTATTACGAGATTAATACTAAAGTATCAATTACCAAACAACAATACTAACTTTAAAAATATAAACACAAATAAACATTCAACTTGAAATAAAATTCCTCATGTGTTTGCTTAAAAGCAAACAAAATTTGTATTGCTCCAGAAAGAGTAAACTATTCATAAAGAGTAAGCTATTCAGAAAGAGTTCAATCATGTTGACAAATAAAGTCAAAGTGGGACTATGATTTTGGGTTGGAGTGAGTATTATATGCAGTTGATAATATTATAAGCAAGTATTGATCACTGGCTTGCTTAGTAACATGGACTTTACAGATTCGCTGATGGTATTCATTGGTATGTTGAGTTCCATAACTACATCAAAACTAATATCAGGCTGTATGGTAAGAATCACTCAGCTTTAGTTCAGGAAATTTATATATAGGGGTTGGTTCTCACTCTTCCTTTATATAACCAATGAGAGAAACTACTGAATATAGTACATCACTGCATCAGAAGTAGTTATGCAGTTAATTTAGGTATATGTATTACAAAGTATTATTTGGTTCTGCTTATGCCCTGATAAATGACTATATTTCTTGATATTCTAGGCAGAGTAAGTAACCGGTGTGTTCATTTCAAAGATTGAAGCTCTAAAATTGAGTTCTTACTGAGAAACTTAAAGTAATGGTGGCAATAGCATATCACAGGACACTAGGACATAGAAACATCCAAATAGAGGTACTTATCCACAAGTTATACTATTGCAACAAAATTAACTCACATGCGATAAACATGTTTGGGAAGTGTATATATCTCCATTGCATAATCCAGGGGTATAATTTATTTCTCGCCTAAGTACAACAGATTTAAAGTAAATAGATTATCATTCATTAATTAGCCACTTTCAAATATGTTCCTCAACTTTCTTTTTTAATCTTAATCATTAATTATTAATTTGAGTCATATGTCAGAAGTGTAACTAAGTCAAAATTAATCACTATAAATAATGGAATTCACATGAATAGAAAAAGGAATGAATGAAAATAGGGATACTATTTCATTCATCTGAATAAACTTCCCAAAATAGGAGCACAAAAATTACTCCCGAAAGAATAAGCTATTCAGCTTCATACAAGCAGAATTTCAAACCATTTACAGATTAAAGTAGAAAAATAATTCCATATTTTGAACAACAGTCATAAAATAACTTACCAAATTATTCACACTTCAGTCTGAACTTGCATTACTCCCTTAACATCAATGGACCCACAAGATCTATATTCTCAGTGACAACTGCAAAATAAAAAGTTGTAATTAAAAAGAGATCAATATAATAAACTGGAAATGGACAATATAGATGAAAAGAGTTGTTGGCACACCAGATTCAAGGTCACTCATATCATCTAATCTTATTTCAACATCAATTGGAAAAGGAGCAGCACGTAACTAATCTTGTGCACAAATCAAACATTCCACGACCTTGGGAGTCAAGGAGCTACGAAATGGATCTAGTATACGCCCCCTGATACTAAAAGTTAATTATGAAGCTACTGTTGTAACAGGAATTGCCAAAATATCTTTTGCAATTAAAGAGAGAATATGGTACCTGTGAGCATTCATTTTCCACCATAACAAAAAATCAAAGTTCCAAACTTTTTTCTCAACAACTTCATCCAAGAACCTCTCAATTTCTGACTTTGCACCATCATCCACTTCCTCCAAGTGTTTATAATATGCGTTTTGCATTATCTCAAAATCATTACCACATGAAGAATCAATCACTTGTTCCGCTTCATCATCAATTATCTCTACGCTTGCTTTTGCTTTAGAATTTTTGTAAATCAACCTATAGACATAATACATTCGAAACACATTATCCTTCACGCTCTTTTCCAACTGAGCCACCTTTTCACTACTATAAATGGTTCCATAACAGAACTTCACGTACTTCAACTTGAATCAAGGATCTAATACAACGACAAGTAAAAGGTTCATGTTAATTTTACTCATATCACCCCAATATTTGTCAAACTTTTTTTGCCTTGCAAAGGAGATCATCCTTAGTGCGATATACCCCACACGATCCGATTTGGCGCCCGACAAACTTGGGAAGTTTGAAAAGATTTTTTTATTTGGAATCGGGTAAATCTTTAGCGGACTTGAAAAAATGAACAGAGTCCGAAGGTCACGTTACACTCCGGGAAGAACACATGAAGTTCACCCAGAATGCCTCGTATGACGAGTCTTCCATAGTTGAAACTTTGTGTGTGTGTATGTTTTTTTTTTGAAAAAGGTTTGACTTAAAAGGACTTTCTGGAAATAAAAAGAATCTGAGGGACTAGATTGAAAAATAGTTTAAAAACAGTGATGAAACTGAAAAACAACAGAAACTGAAAAACTGTTTGCAGATGACAATGTCATCCGCGTGGATGAGTTTGTAGTGCAACATCATCCGCGCGGACAAGGCTGCAGTTTGAATATTTTACATTTTCCTAATCAGTCACTCTAATTTCCATAAACTTAACTGGATTTACAGGACTTAACTGGAATTGTAACTGGAAAAATAGAAAATTAAGAAATGTTTGGATTTTTTTGCATTCATGCTTGTCCTTTCTTTCCCTAGACTTTGATTAGTGGTCATTAGTGATGAATCCACTTAATAAGCCATCCCAGGGGTACATTACGACTTTGAAAGCATTTCATTTGCAAGGGAAAGGGGGATTTAACATGAAAGTAAATTAACAAGAAAACTAGGTCAAGATGTATCAACTTTAGAGTAAGATCTCTAAGGTGGCCACAAGGAGGACCATCCTTAAGATCTAGGCTCAAGTGTATCTCTTACATCTTTGTGTGACCTAAATGTGTAAGTCTTAAGGATATTCATCCATGGAAATGGTTCCAAGGTGAGCATCTTAGACTAAGGGGGGGGGGACATTTATAAGGAAGTCAACAAGTGTGGACCATTTGAAGTGATCATCTATGGAAATGGATTCCAAGATGGCCACATTTTAGGTAAATTAAACTAGTAAAAACTAGTAATGTAAAGGGGACATGGGGATGATATGAAAGTAAAGGGGAATGTAGATCACTTTAGAAGATCATCCAGGGAAATGGATTCCATGGATATCCTCATGGATCCAAGGGAAAGGGGATGAACAACAAGTGAACAAACAAGACTACATCATTTATATATGAAATGTATGCATGAATGAAGGAGATTTGAGTAGGGAAAGTGAGGGTTTATCAATGATTCTTGGGTTATTGTTTAGGGTTTGAGGATTCAAGGCTTTAGGTAGGTTTTTGTAGTGAATTTAGGGTTGGTTTTGGGGTTGGATTTGTGTGGGGGGAGTGTTTAAGGCTGTTTTGGGAGTGAATTTTGGCAGAGTAACAGTAGGAAATGTGATTTTTTGGCCTCTTTAAACTGAGGGAGAAGGGCTGTATTTATAGGTTGGCTAGGGTACAATATCATCCGCGTGGATGATATTGGCACACTGATTTCATTCGCGCGGATTAGATCAGCAGCGTGCCTGGTTTAGCAGAAAGTTATTTTGGCTGTTTCTTGGCTGGTCAATATTCCTTTTTACCTTGGAAATGACACATTCCAGCGAGGTCCTAGGCCATTTTTTATTCCTAAGAAGTCCTTCCTCATTCAAATTTTTAAAATAATGTTCAAAATGCCCCTAAATGATTATAAATCATTAAATTGGGATGACGGAATACTAACGACCCAGATTGGGGCACTTATAGTAGCCCCTCGGCGACGGTACTTCCAGGGGAAATGGGGTCGTCGACAAAAATGAGGATCCCAATCTGGCAAACTTTTACCTAGATGGGCACGGAGGTGAGGGACCCTTTTAAAGGATTCCTATGTATCCCAGGTGGAAATCAAGCCGGTCATAGTTCAGATCTTACGGGGAAAAGGAGTGACCAAGGTGGTCAAATGAATGGACATCCCCACCGCATTTTTCGTTGCCAAAGATGGACTAGACTAACGAAGGTGTTGCCGAAGATAGACTCAACTAATGAGGGTGTTGCCGAAGATAGACTCGTCTAATGAGGGTGTTTCCAAAGATAGACTCGACTAATGAGGGTGTTGCCGAAGATAGACTCGACTAACGAGGGTGTTACTGAAGATAGACTCGACTAACGGAGGTGTTGCTAAAGATAGACTTGACTAACGAAGATGTTGCCGAAGATGAACTCGACAAATGAGGGTGTACTTTATCACCTCAGACTTTTTTTGTTGCTTAGTTGGGGAAAATTTGGGCTTACGATGAATGTCGGATTTGAAAATGCGAAAGGGAATGGACTTCTGTTAAGAAAATCGGGCTTACTTCGGAGGCCGAAGTTGGAAATGCCAAAGGGAATGGACTTCCGTTAAGTTAATCGAGCTTACTTTGGAGGCCGGAGTTGGAAATGCGGAAGGGAATGTACATCCGTTAAGTTAATCGGGCTTACTTTGGAGGCTGAAGTTGAAAATGCTGAAGGGAATGGACTTCCGTTAAGAAAATCGGGCTTACTTTGGAGGCCAAAGTTGGAAATGCGAAATGGAATGGACTTCCGTTAAGTTAATCGGGCTTACTTTGGAGGCCGAAGTTTGAAATGCGGAAGGGAATGGACTTCCGTTAAGTTAACCGGGCTTACTTTGGAGGCCGAAGTTGAAAATGCGAAAGGGAATGGACTTCCGTTAAGAAAATCGGGCTTACTTTGGAGGCCGAAGTTAAAAATGTGGAAGGGAATGGACTTCCGTTAAGTTAATCGATCTTACTTTGGAGGCCAAAGTTGAAAATGTGGAAGGGAATGGACTTCCGTTAAGAAAATTGGGCTAACTTTGGAGGCCAAAGTTGCAGAAGGGAATGGACTTCCGTTAAGTTAATCGGGCTTACGTTGGAGGCCGAAGTTGAAAATGCGGAAGGGAATGGACTTTCGTAAAGAAAATCGGGCTTACTTTGGAGGCCGAAGTTGAAAATACGGAAGGGAATGGACTTCCGTAAAGTTCCATTAAAGGAGTTAACTTCTGTTAAGTTTCTGTTATGCTGGGGATCTGAGTGCAGAGAGCCAGAAATTAAAAGGGTAGAATAGGGTTTTTACCCTACGATTTCATTCGCGCGGACAAGACCGGCGTGGTGACGGGTTCCAAGAGCAGAACAGGCGCTGCTTTCCTTTTTCTCATTTTCAAATGCCATTGTCGAGAGAAAGAGAGAAAAGAGAGGGAAACCTCCATTTTTGTCCAAAATATCCTCTGAAAACTTCGAATTTGAGGCTATGGAGCAAGGGGAAGGAGCTAATTTAGGCCGCCGCGGTCGGGTGAGTAGAGCGGCTGCCGAGAGACGGCTTGAGTTGGTGAGGATGAATCGCCATTACACGCTGTCACAATCGGTAAACGACGAAGTCTATCAGGATATGTGGCAAAATTGGTCCACCGATGATGACCTCCGCATGGTATGATACTCAATTTTGTTGATTTCATTGATTTTATCTCAAAATTGGTTCATGCTAGAGTTAGGGCTTAAATGTCATAAATTTGGGGCTTTTGTTGATTTTGCCCTTGTAATGTGAAATTGACAATGCATTTGTTTAATTGAATGTATGGGTTGTATGAATATGCAATTTGTTTGTGAAAAACATGGGTAATTTGCATAATGTAAAAATAAAGTGAGTATAAATTTACTGAATTTGGGACGGACTCTTGCATGCGAGATTTTTTTGTGATGGAAACTTGTTTTTATGAATTCATGTGTGATAACACGATGACTGAACGTGAGAAAGAATCCATGCATGCTAGATTTATGAAAATGAAGTGCATGGAGAAAAATGGAGAAATTTGTGTCCAAAGGTGAGACGGAGTTTGTTTTCTCTTTTTGTTTGTGTTTGTGCTATGTTTGTGAAGTAGTATACAATTTGTGCTATTCATTGACATTCTTGTGTTGTGCTTACCTGCAGGGGAGAGTGAATATCATTCAAGATAAGTTGGACAAGCTGAAGACACGGGGCTCTGTGGAGGCGGTGATTAAGATTTGGGATGCTTTGCCCACAACCGGTAGGGAGGGTTATAGGAGTCCTCGGCAGCTTGTGGTTGCGTCTAACATATATGGTTTTGTTGAGTGTTTGAGGGGGTTAGTGAGGTTACGGAAGTGGAAGGGGCTCTATCTGGCTTTGATTGAGCAATGGTGGGATGTTACCCACACGTTTCACTTCTTCCGGAGGCCACCGTGACCCCCACTGACTACGCTGCCATTACTGGCTTGTCCTTCAAGGGGCTCAGCTTAGAGTGGCATGACGGGTATACTGACAGGGAGCTCGTGGATCTGTTGGGGATCGTTCCCGAGCTGAGGAAGGGGATGGGCATGGAGTATGCCATGGTTTATGGGAAGCTGACCGAGAGCATAGCTCGGTATGAGAGAGGGGATCAGAGCATCTCCGCTGAGTAGGTCGCCTGCTGCTTTTTGTGGTTTTCCCTTTCCAGCACCTTATTTGGGCATGCTGAGGGTACAGTTGTGTTCGCTTTTCTGGGGTCCTTAGTGAAAATCGATAGGATTGATGAGTTTGCCTGGGGAGAGGCAGGTTTGGCAGAGTTGTATTTCGCCCTGGATAGGTACATCAAGAAGGCATCCACCTCCCTGACATGCTTTGAGTTCCCATTGGAGGTATAGTCTTTCTCCTGTATCTCTCGTACATATTGTGTATGCATATTTGTATTGACGGGTTTCCCTTGTTGGGTGCAGGTTTGGGCTCTGGAGATCTTTGGATTTGCCTTGTGGGACCATATCCCGGGGGAGGTTTTTGCATACCCGATTATGCTTTGGTGGTTAAAGGATGCTAGGGTGAAAAGGAACAGCAGGACCAGGAAAAAGGTGAGGTACCAGGACATGGTTCCTTTTTTTGAGGGCGGAGACCAGCGAGAGGCTTTATTTGTACCCCTGGGGTCGATTTGATGTTGATCAACTGGGCAGTGCCTAGCGCTGGACGGATCGGTGGTGGATCATACGGGGCCTCACCTGCGATGTTTATTATTTAGGGGAGAGGGTGACTGGGCAGCACGGTTTAGGGATGGCCCCACTGGCACCGGTTGAGCCTCCTGAAGACATGTTATATCCCTAGGAAGGGATGATGAACTGGGATTGGTTTAGGGCTAGGCGGCTTGCCTTGGAGCATGTCACTAATGAGCCTTATATGGCGTTTGTGAGACACAGGCTGAGTACGCCTCAGGTGTTAGCGAGGGAGGGGATCTCGGTCATGAGGATCCCTCGAGCTGACTTCTCATATGTCTAGGAGGGGGTTAGGATGCGGGCGTAGATACCCCTTCCAGAGGTGACACCTCGGGCTTTCTGACCTCGATCTGAGGTCCAGGTATGTGCTGATCACATTCTGATTACTTAGTTTTTGTGCATCTTATGCCATTGCTTCGACTGTTTCTGATGCTTTCATTTTTTTATTTGTGCAGTACTCGGCCCAAGTTGTCGATCGGCTTCTGTGCCAGGTCATCGGGGCCAAGAGGTTTATCCGCAACCTTGTGACGCGGGGGAATTCTCAGGGCTTCGAGAGGACATCGCGGCTAGTGCCTAGTGCCTCTGCGCGAGTGAGGTCCCATATTCCGGCTAGCGAGCCTATGCCAGGTAGGCATTCCATGGAGACTTCCCGCTCCCGGCCTAGAGAATCGGTTCCTCTCCGGCAGTCGACGGACGTCCCTTTTTCTCCTTACATGGATAGGAGCCTTGAGATCTATCGGGATCACGTCATCTTTGGGGGTATGGAGGGACCGGGCTACGTACAGAGCAGAGCCGGTGAGACCTCTTCTTCGCACCAAGGAGGTTATGGCGCCTTTCAGCCACAGGGGGATTACGAGACTCCCTTTCAGACCCAGGAGACGTATGGCCAGGGCTCTGACGCCTTCTCTTTCGGCTACGACTTCTTTACTGACATCGGGGTGCCGTATCCCGGTGTGCATGCTGATCCTGATGACACTTATTCTGATGCCGAGCAGAACGACATAGAGCTGGGGTGGCCTTTCCAGAGGCAGCTGCTGAGGGACCGAGCACGGCTCAGAGGAGGGTACGGAGGCGTGGCAAGGCAATCGCTAGGGAGACTGATCACGGTTCCAATTCTGATAGTGACTCCGACTGATGGTGAGTACCTGTATTTGTTGGTGCAGAAAGGGAGAGAGAAAAAATATATACATTTCATGAACATTATTTCTTCTTCTATTTTTGGATTGTAATAACTAGATTACTACATTATTGTTGTTTTTTTTATATTTCGTTAATTATGCGTTGAATGCAAGTAGCATGAGCTTCGTTTTGTGTTTTGTATGGGCATATATGTGATGTTTGTTGTGATTTTGACTGAAAAATGGGAATGGGAAGATTTTGGGGTAGTTGGAATGAAGGCTTCAATGGGGGACAACAGTTTTTACTGCTGTCAGAATTTTTCTGCTTGGGTGACAATATCATCCACGTGGATGAGTTTGAGGCTGCATCTTCATCCGCGCGGATCAGGTTGGCGTCTGACAAGGTTATTCAATTTTTACCTTAGATCTGGTTTTCCTCCTCCCCTTTAATTCAAACACCTTCTTCCTTAGTTTCAAACCTTCTGGAGTTCGGGAAGAATCACAAAAATCCATGGAAAATTTTTCAAATATGAGAAATTCACCCAAATTGCCAAAGGAAATGCAAATGATCTTCTTCAACAAGTTCAAAGAGTGGTCCCGGGAGATTATGCCTGAAAACAAGATGTTCTTTGAAGAGAGGTATAAAATCAAATCCTTGTGGTTCCTTAAGGAGCTTATCCCAAAGATTATGCATGAAAACAAGATGTTCTTTGAAGAGATGTTCTTTCAAGAGAGATTATTTGTTGAGCAATGCAAGTGATCATTTAAAATAAAACAATTTCATTAAATTTGATGTAGGTGCGCAATAATGTCTCGAGTCTAGTGAGAAAAGAAAAAGACTTATATAAAAGTTAGATATTTAACTACTATGTCCAAAATGGACTTAAAACAACAAATGACCACTAAGGACTTAGGCGAAAGAGAAAAATACTAGAACCTACGAGGGTTGACTAAAATATTATTTTAACATTTTAAGTTAATATGAGGATAGGTAGCCCCTACCCTAGCTACTCTTCATTGGTGCTTGGATCGTGGGCCTTAAGATTGCGCAGTCATTTGTGTCGCGGCTTTGTGGAGGAAGAGATTTTAGGTTCATTAGAGTAGAGGACATAGTAATCAAATTTCCCCGAAGGTTTCCCGAGTGTCCCTACACTGGCATCACCGGCTTCAAACCTTTCTTTCAACTTTTACTGGGAAGAGGATTTCTTCTTTTTGGTAGGACGGTCCTCGTTTATCTCATCTTAAAAGTCCCTCTCGAGACAAGCGGGGCAGTCACAAACATCCCACCAAATATGTTCAACAGTTTGTGGTGGGCTCAAGACCTCGAGCTCAGTTGAGCTGCAATGATTTTGAGTTGAGCTGGGCTGAGGAGATTTGCTGGAGTAAATGACATAGTAGTCAAATTTTTCGGATGGCTCTCCGAGGGTTCCCACTGCGGGATCACCAGCTTCATACCTTTCTTTCAACTTTTGCTGGGAAGAGGGCTTTCCTTTCCTCCTTGGGGGACATTCTTCATTTATTTCATCTTGGAAATCCTGGTTTTGAAAGGCAGGGAAGTCGCAGACATCCCACCAAATGTGATTGACAGTTTGCGGTGAACTCGGGGCCTCGAGGCACCGGCTCGGTAAGTCCCTCCCTGGCGGGCATTGGGATTTCAGATTGAGGCTGTTGGGCTCGCCTGGAAGCAAATGATTGGATCCTGAGGGATAATTAGAGACATTAGGAGCTGGGGGAGGAGGCACATATTTGTTTTTTACGGGAGCCCCAGTCGGTTGGGGGATTGCCAATGTTTCGAAATGACGTGTAGCATCTTCGATCCAGGCCTGCTGCTCATTTTGGCACCCAGACGGCTAGCCGTACTTTTTCCATCGTTCGGAAGCTTCCCGGGAGCAAAATCTCATTTCCTTTACTGTTATCTGTTCGGGCCGCTTGTGAAGCGCCGGGATTTTCCTGATCGGCACTACTCTGAGGAGGGATACCTGACTGCCGCCTAGACCAAACTGTGACGGCAGTATTTTGAACTGTTGCTTGGGGGCTGGCTGATCCATAGGCCGAGAAGGATGGGCCCCGATGGTGGTCCCATAGGAGGCTGGCGGTGGCATCCAGATATAGTCAGGGCAACTGAGAGTAGGATTAGGGTCCTCTTCCTCCTCCACAGTGAAAGTACCCTCGGGATTGAGAACGGGTGCCAAAACGTGACCCCTAATAGCCTCCAGCAGGCTGCTCATTTGGGCTTCCTGTCGCAATCTCATCTGTTCTACCAACTGAATCCACTGCTGGTCTGTTTGAGGAATCTCGGGAGGTGGAGTGGTATTGTCCCCAATGTTACCAGCTGATGCAGACATTCTGAAAGTCGGAGTTGAAGTGAATGACGATGCTGACAATGTGCTTGACTCTTCCCAACTGACCAGATGGTGACGCGATATCCGTAACCAAGCTTTGCAAGGTGTTACGGGAGGAAGATATAAGGGAGGTTCATATTTTGGGAGTTGATAAAAGGGTAGGTGTTTGGGCTCAGGGCTCATGCAACATGCGATTATTTGTTTGAATTTACTTAAAACACATTTTTCTTAAATCCTAGGTGGTTGGAAAAGATTGCTCCTCTTTTTTTTTTTTTTTTAACTATTCTAAGTCCTGGATCAGTGGGACCCATCACTATGCCTACAGACCCTCAACCTGTAACCTCGAACAAGGATTCTATAGGGCAAGCAGGTCCCACCGACCGAAAAGGAAAATGACCCTAATGTCTGGCGGATCATGAAGTCTTAACGCGTACTCGATGCAAATTACGGGCAAAGCCAACGTCGAGGGTCAAGATCGAGTTAAGGTGCCTGACGAAAAGTTGGCATGATCTTGACTGATATGTGTCCACGAAGGATCTTGACTCGTCATTGGTTGAGCGGTAATTAAACATGGACTAGGCGTTAATCCTTGATGACTCGGTGTCACACCGGGAGCCGGTGCGTAAGCCGTGCAGGTCAAAGTCAAAGTCAAAGTGCCAGTCAAGATCTAGTTAAACTGTACGACAAAAACCGGCATGACCTCGGCTGATTAGGTCCACAAAGGATCTTGACTCAGCACGCTGACTGGGGTTTCATCCATGGAAATGGTTCCAAGGTGAGCATCTTAGACTAAGGGGGGGGGACATTTATAAGGAAGTAAACAAGTGTGGACCATTTGAAGTGATCATCTATGGATATGGATTCCAAGATGACCACATTTTAGGTCAAGTAAACAAGTAAAAACTAGTAATGTAAAGGAGACATGGGGATGACATGAAAGTAAAGGGGAGTGTAGATCACTTAAGAAGATCATCCATGGAAATGGATTCCATGGAGATCCTCATGGATCCAAGGGAAAGGGGATGAATAACAAGTGAACAAACAAGACTACATCATTTATATATGAAATGTATGCATGAATGAAGGAGATTTGAGTAGGGAGAGTGAGGGTTTACCAATGATTCTTGGGTTAGTGTTTAGGGTTTGAGGATTCAAGGCTTTAGGTAGGATTTTGTAGTGCATTTAGGGTTGGTTTTGATGTTGGATTTGTGTGGGGGGAGTGTTTAAGGCTGTTTTGGGAGTGAATTTTGGCAGAGTAACAGTAGGAAATGTGATTTTTTTGGCCTCTTTAAACTGAGGGAGAAGGGCTGTATTTATAGGTTGGTCAGGGTACAATATCATCCGCGTGGATGATATTGGCACGATGATTTCATCCGCGCAGATCAGATCAGCAGCGTGCCTGATTTTGCGGCTGTTTCTTAGCTGGTCAATATTCATTTTTACCTTGGAAATGACACATTCCAGCGAGGTTCTAGGCCATTTTTTTATTCCTAAGAAGTCATTCCTCATTCAAATTGTCAAAATAATGTCCGAAATGCCCCTAAATGATTATAAATCATTAAATTGGGATGACAGAACACTAATCAAATTTTTCTCAATTAAGAAAACATCATGGAAATAAGAATTAGAGGTGACATACAAGAAACCCGAGAGTCTCTTAGTGATAACATAAAATGCTTTCAAGAACTTGTATAAGGTACTAGCACGAAACCAATCACTTGCCGTAGGAGACCCATTAGGAAGATCGGAATTAAAAGTAGTCTCTAAATCCTTGACTTCAAATGCTTTCCGAAACTTAAGAGCGGTTTCTAACATGAGATAGGTGTAGTTCCACCTAGTTGGGACATCAAGTACTAACTTTCTCTTATAAGAAATTTGTTCTTGTTCAAAAAAATCATTAAAAACATGAGCTCTTTATGGGGAACTTCTTATATATCTCACGGCTTGACGAATTTTAATGATTGATGGATATACCTCTACAATCCCATCTATAACAATTATGTTGAGAATATGGGCACAACACCTCATGTGAAATAACTCACCCTCCAAAATAAGTCCATCTTTTCTTATGAGTTTCTTCTTGAAGTGTTTAATAGCAGTGTCATTAACCGAAGCATTATCAACAGTGATGGTAAAAACCTTATCAATACCTCAATCTAGCATACAAGCCTCAATTGCACCAGATATTGCAAGACCTTTATGACTAGAAACTACTTTAAAGTTAAGAACCCTTTTGTGCAATACTCAACTTTGGTCAATAAAGTGAGCAGTGAGAACCAAGTAGCTCAAGTTTTGCAAGGATGTCCATATATCACTTGTGAGACAAATCCTATGAGCATTAATAGACAACTTATTTTTTAACTCATGCTTCAAATCATTATATATTTCCATGCAATATTTAGCTATGGTGTTGCGACACACTAAATCCAACCTAGGTTGAGCAACACTCACAAAATACATGAAACCTTCACGCTCAATAAAACTAAAAGTAAGCTCATCCACAATTATCATCTTGGCAATAGCTTCTCTACACTTTGCTTGATCAAATTTTCATGGAATTAACTTGTTTTCCCCTTCCTCTTCCCCTTCCCCTTTCTTTACAAACTCGGGTGTTTTTTGCTTTTTCCCCTCATTATACGGATATTTAGAACACTTACCTAAATGATTTGTAAGAGTCCTAGTGCTACAACTACCACTATATTTTGATTTGCAATACTTACAAAGTGAATGCAAAAGTTTTTTCCCTTCCATGATTTTATCATAGTGCTCCCAAACTACGGAGGTATAAACTTTACTCCTTATATTAGAGTATCCAACTGTAGATGCAGTCATTTCACCAAACAAAAAAAAATCATAGCCCAAAGTAGAAATATCCATTATAATACGAATTATTCAATGTTTTAGTGAACATAAAAAAATGAAATAAAAAAATGAAGGAAGAATAATAAATACACTGAGGTTAGGATCTTTATCCATGTATGATAGCGCAAAGTTGCAGGTAGTTGTAACTATAACAAAAAATATATATATTAATGTTAGCATAGTTGAACAAAATTGAATGAAAAATTACTAAATTACTCTAGAAAGGGAAGAACATACAATTATTACGCTTCTTTGAAATTTCAGACTATAAAAGATCAAAAAACAAGCATACTTAGAAAATCATGTACAGACAAAAACATTGATTAAAACGGTAACAAATTTCATTTATAGACTGAAATTAAAACAAGAAAAACGAAAAACTTTTGCAACAAACATTATAATAGAAGCTCCATCCATTTCACCAAACAAAAACAATCATAGCCCAAAGTAGAAATATCCATAATAATATGAATTATTCAATGTTTCAGTGAACATAAAAAAATGAAATAAAAAAGCTGAAAGAAAAAGAATATATACACTGAGCTTAGGATCTTTATCTATGACTGATAGCGCAAAGTAGCTGCTAGTTGTAACTATTACAAAAAAAATTAAATATTTATGTTAGCATAGTTGAACAAAATTGAATGAAAATTTTCTAAATTATTCTAGAGAGTAAAGAACATACAGTTATTTCGCCAAAAAAGATGGAGGATAACAGATCGGAAAAATGGTTTATGGTTTTACTACAAGGCGTCGTTTTTCGAAGGGTGAGAGCAATTATTTCGTCGAAGGAAAACAGTTATTTCATCGAAGGGTGAGAGTAGCGCTCGCCATTGTCGAGAAGAGAGGTTGACTCCAAGTTGTCGTTCGTTGATTGATCGTCGCTGCTGATGAGAGAACCAGGGAGAAAACGGGAAGAGAGAGAAACGAGGATTGGGATTTGGGAATATTGATTGAAAGAGAGGCGCTGAGCCGGGTCTAATGGTCTTGTTTTTGTTAATTTGTTATTTAGGGTTTTTAAACATTAAAGGCTGATATTAACTAATACTTTTAAGGGACGTTCAGGATTGTGGTTCCATGTTTTGGTGTATGGCTTAGTTTCACGGTTTCAAAACACAGTTCGGTCTTAAATGGTTCGGTTCGGTTTAGGAGTGCCAAACCCGAAGCTGAGATGAACCACATTGTCTGTTAATTTCTCAAAATGAGCTAAATCACTTATGTTTAAAAATCGAATCAAACCACACGGTTTGTCTCGTTTCGATTCCAAATCCCGGTTTGAACCAAACCGCTGACACCCCTAGGTGGAAAGGTAGGTCATATTTAAGAAATGATCAGTTGAGATAAAAAACTATATCAATAAATATTTTAAGTACAATTTATTTTTAGCCTATCTTGGCCCAAAAAATATCTCTTTGACCAAATTGTTACCAATAACTAGAGATTGGAGGACAATTCAGGATAAACGAACAACAACACATAACCATTTTTAACGTAACACAACCGCATGACACTTTGTTTTCAAAATGTGATAGCCTTCTGAAATTACCAGGACCACGCGCGGGGGGCGCGGCGAGCGGCATTTCGCAGGCTTGGGACCTCACTTCAGGAGAAGGAGAGGAGTCGCCACGCGGTTTTGTATTATGAGCCCAAACGTTGAGAATGGCTGAGTTTGAAAAAAGGGGGTCATTTTAATTGGTAGCCATAAATTGGAAAAGGCTTTGAAAAAGTAATGTTTTGTATTATGAGCCCAAACTTGAAAAATGGCTTTGAAAATGTGACGTTTTGTATTATGAGCCCCAACATGAAAAAAGGCTGTTTTGTACCAGAGATTGTTAGGTTCGGAGGTCACGTTACATTTCGGAAAGAGTATATTGAGATCACCCGAAACGCCTCGTATGATGAGTCTTTCTACCTTTCTCGAAATTGTGTGCGTGTGTGTGTGTGTGTTGCATTTTGAAAAGTGGCTTGAATGTCAAGCTTAATCTTGGTTTGAGTGACAAACGTTGATTTTATGATGAAAAACGAGTGTTTGAATGACAAACGTCGGTTTTGATTTGTTTTGAAAACGGAGTTCAAGGACGAGCTTTAATCTTTAGTTTGAATGTCAAACGTTGATTTTAGTTAAAAAAGGAGCGTTTGGATGCCAAACGTCGATTTCGCGTTGTTTTCGAAAAGGAGTTCGAATGATGAACTCCGGTTTTGAACCGGGCATTACATTGTGACCAATTTTATGAAAAGAGATATTAAATGACATGCGATCAACGATCGTTTTGTGACTCGGACTTTTATAAGTAAATACTATCACGAGCCAAACGGCTCGAACTTGTAAATGACAGTATTTAAAGTGCGATATCAACGGAATCAAACGATTCGGACGGTAAAGATGCGATCGACGAGCCAAACGGCTCAGAGTTGTAAAAGCATATAAATTAAATGACGGTATCGATGGATCAAACGATCTGGACTTAGTAAATGACGATCACGAACCAAACGGTTCGGACGGTAAATGTGCGAATCGACGAATCAAATGATCTGGACCGTAAATAACATAAACGTAAAAAACAGGGCCGAAACGCCGTTTTAACCCAAAATTACTTCTCTTACGGGAGAGAAGGTGATTTTGAGGTAAAACGTATCGAACCCCGTAGACGGCATTACGTCTACATTTTGAAAGTTTTGACCGACACGATAATAGCGATTGACGCGTCAATCGAGGTGAAACGAGTTTTAGAGAGAGAGAGTGTTACCTATGGCTAGGGGTTGACTCTTTGACTCGGTTTATATATACGAATTACGGTTTTGGTGTTTGAAAAGTGTCTTGAGATTTTTTTGTTCGTGTTTGATCGGAAAACGGGATTTCACGCAAATTCTGACAAAACGGGGCTCGGGAGGGGGTGAAACTGCCTTGGGCCGTGAGCTTTGAGGGGAGAGGGTTAATGTTTTCCTTATTTTTTACCAAATGACAGCCCTTGTATTTATAGGGTGAAAATGCAAAACAGGTCGGACGGCTTAAGGTTCAATTTGAGGGATTTTTGGGTATTTTGGAAAATTGGAGGACCTGAGGGGAATTCTGGTTTTTTGGGTAAAACAGGCTGGACGGCCAGTCACTCAAAATAAAGGGTATTTTGGTCTTTTCACTCTCGAATTTGATTGATGTTGATTTATGGGGCTTGGCATGCGTGCCACGTGCCTCTGTGACTCACTTAGGCTAGGGATTTTGTCCCGTTATTTATGATTTTGTCCGTTTTTTAAATAATTGTCCGGAAAATATCTGAAATGCCCCCGGAAAGAGCCAAAAAGTGCGCTTTTCGAGGAAAGTTGTACTTATACGTGTGATAACGTGTGTTGAGTACACTTTGATGTCGGAATGCACGGGGCAGTCCCTGGATGTCTCGTTGACTCGAGAGCGGGGATCTTAACGGGTTTCGGTTAACCTGGAAAGGGCCAGTTAACGAATTCCGGTTAACTTTTAACGGATTTTGATGATCCAGATTTGGGTACTTACAGTAGCCCCTCAGCGACGTCACTTTCGAAGGAAAAGTGGGGTCATTGTTGTGGATGCCTTACGATGATGGCCGAAGAGGGATATGGTGTTTGGGCTTACGATGATGGCCGAAGAGGGATTGTTGTGCGGGCTTATAGTGATTGCCGCTGAAATGGGGTGGTCGGGCTTACGATTGACGGCCGGGGAAGTGAAGGTTTACTTGCTGGAGCGAAAAGATACTCGGGCTTACTATGGCGGCCAGGGAAGTGAAGGTTCGCTTACTGGAGTGAAAAGATACTCGGGCTTACTATGGCTGCCGGGGAAGTGAAGGTTCGCTTGCTGGAGCAAAAAGATACTCGGGCTTATTATGGCGGCCGATTTACCTTCTAAAGATGGTACTGAAATTTAACGTCCGAAGACAGAGTGTTAGTGAGGGCTAATGAGAAATTTAACATCTGGAGACGGAATCGTGATTTAACGTCCGAAGACGGCTTGAGATTTAACGTCCGAAGACAGAGTGCTAGTGAGGACTAACGAGAAATTTAACGTCTGGAGACGGGGCGTTAGCAATGTCTAACTGAGATTTATCCTCGGGGAAGGGACGTTAGAAATGTCTAACTGGGGAATTTTTTAACTTTTGGGGGCCAAAAGGGTTAAATTCGGAATTCTGGAAAGCTGGGGGGCCAAAGTGGCAAAGGAAACTTTATGGTGTAAAACGGGCCGACCTGACTCATCTTCACCATGGACCTTTTTTAAGATTAGCACCAAGCGACGCAAACCAGACCAAAAAATCCCATTTCAGGCAAGAGAGAAGAGAGAAAAGAGTGAAATTTCTCCCATTTTTTGCGAGTTTTGTTCAAATTTTTGAGAGATTATCATTATGGAAGCTGGATTAGGACGAAGGGGTCGGCACAGGAGGACCGACAATGAGAGAGCGAGGCTAAGGAGGACGCTGCGAACTACCGATCTTCCTTTAGATCCACCCGAGTTTTATCCGGCTCGGGATTGCCACAAATCCAAGGAGGGGATTGCGAGGAAGGTTAACATCCTCTAAATTCTGTTAATTTTTAGAATTTGCATTCTTGAATTTTTAGGAATTTTCGCTAGAATTGAGTTAGGGTTCTTGGTGCCCAATTTGGGGATTTTGACCTTGCGATGCCCCTTTATTGAAATTGACTGTAGCTTAGCTTAATTGATGTTACGGGTAGACAACATAAAAATTTTGGCAGAAAAATTCCATGTCTAGGGCCGTTTTTCAAAATTAAAGAGAGTTTAATTCCGGACGGAGTAAATTTTGAAAGTTTCGGGTTCGACGGAGTTTTCGAAATGGCTTGAAAGTTTTTGGGATTTTGGACCGTTAATACTTCGACTGGGACGAAAATATTTTTAGGAAAAGGAACCGTTAATGAACGGTTTTTTGAAACTGAACCGTTAATTGGTGTTGTATTTGAAATTTTATTTGTTTTTGAGATCGAACCAATGATGGCTGCCTACGTTCCCCTTTTACAATTGGACTAAGGGGCTCAGGTCACCGTAGTTCGAAACTTTAGGTTAAAAAAGACAAAAGACAAAAGACAAAAGACAAAAGAAGTGCGACCCTGTTTTTTACCTAGATCATTTTTGGGAATGTATCCAGTTGGGTATTATTCTTTTAGCACTTTGATTTTACTGAGGGGTGGTGTATGGGGAAGGAGAGTTGACTCGTGTTCTTCCTCAAACAAAGTATCTGCGGAGCTTGCTTCCGTTCACAGGGTTAATGAAAGGGTTTTCGTCCAAATCTGCTAACTTCATGACTCCTCCGGAGAAGATTCTTTGTACCACAAACGGGCCTATCCAGGTAGGCTCCCACTTTCCGAGGGTATTGGTCTGTGTAGGAGGCTTTTCCTTAAGCACCAAGTCGCCTTCTCTGATATCTCGGATCTTGACTTTCTTATCAAATGCTCGGGCCATTCTGCTTTGGTAGGCACGAATATGCTCCATGGCTTTCAATCTACGCTCGTCGAGTAGAGCTAGTTCGTCGTGATGGCTTTGGAGCCATTCGACTTCATTGATTCTGTTTTCCAAGAGGACTCGGAGGGATGGAATTTCCAATTCAACTGGTAACATCGCTTCCATATCGTATGTGAGTGCAAAAGGAGTCTCCCCTATGGCGGTTCTGACTGATGTTATGTATCCCCAGAGAGCTAGATGTAGCTTTTCGGGCCAATCCCGACCTCTGACGGCCATTTTTCTGATTATTCTTGTGAGAGTCTTGTTTCTTTGCCTCTCTACCGCACCATTGGTACGTAATTACGTAGGGAGAAGACTTGTGGCATGTAACTCTGAACTCGATCAACAGTTGGTCATAATTTCCTTCAAATTGGGTCCCATTATCGGATATGATCTCGTTGGGCACCCCGTATCTTCACATGATGTTCTCTTTGATGAATTCGGCCACCTTCTTAGAATTCAGTACTTTGTATGATCTGGCTTCTACCCATTTTGTGAAGTAGTCGACTGCGACTAATATGAACTCATGACCATTGCTCCCTGGCGGAGTAATTTTGCCGATGACGTCGATCCCCCATGTGGCAAAAGGCCATGGTGTAGTCATGCAGTAGAGCTCATGAGGAGGGATGTGATTGAGATTGGAGAACTGTTGACATTTGTCACAGCTTCTGACAAACTGGATGCAGTCTATTTCCATTGATACCCAATAGTAACCTATACGGAGGATGATCTGTGTCAATGCTCTGGCGTTCATGTGTGAACCGCAGGTTTCGTTGTGAACTTCGTTCATCAGCTCGCTGGCTTTTTCTTTACTTACACATCGGAGGAGTGGTCCTTGGTGGCGCTTCTTGTATAACATACCCCCCAGAATGACGAAATGGGATGCCAGGCGTTTTAGGGCCATCATGTTTTTGGCTTTGATCCCTTCTTTGTATTTTCCATCTTCATTTGTGAAGGAAGCTTCTCCGTTTTGGAGTACTGGTAGATTTGATTGTACCAGGGTTCGTCGATCGGTTCATGTTCAATTTTGATCTCGCAGAAATAGGCGGGTATTTCCCGTCTGCCTATTCTGAGGGGTTTTACTGATTTTCCTTCGGGAATTTCGACAAGAGATGCTAGGGTGGCCAGGGCATCTGCGAAGCGATTTCTATCTCTTGGAAAATAGTGGAAAGAGATGTCCTTGAACTGAGCAATGAGCTCCTCCATGTACGTGTGGTACTTCGGGAGGCCAGGATCTATTGTCTTCCATTTGTTGGATACTTGATTGATGATCATTGCTGAGTCTCCATATACTTCCAGTTCTGAAATGTTGCGTTTGAGAGCGGCTTCTAGGCCGGCTGCGCAAGCTTCATATTCTGCTGCATTGTTGGTTGCTTCAAAATTCAGTTTGATGGCTATGGGAGTGTGCTCGTCTTTAGGATCGACCAGGAACATTCCAATACAATTCCCCTTCTTGTTTGCTGCCCCATCGAAGAAGAGTTGCCAGCGGTTTGCGCTGTTGAGTGAGAAGATCCCGTCATCTGGAAACTGCGTATTAGGACCCTTGAGTTCACTGCTTGGGAAGTTTGCCAGCTGATCTGCCATTACTCTGCCCTTTATTGATTTTATGATCATGTATTTGATGTCGAATTCGGCCAGGAAGAACGGCCACTCGGCTAATCTCATTGATAGAGATGGCTTGTCGAAGAGATATATGACGGGGTCCATCTTGGAGACCAGGAGCACTGAATGTGTCTGCATGTAGTATTTCAGTTTCCCGACTACCCATACCAAGGCGGTACAAGTTTTCTCTAATGCTGAGTAGCTGAGTTCACTTCCCTGAAGCTTTTGCTTACGAAGTAGATTGCATGCTCAACTCTGGAATCTTTCTGTTCTTACGCCAGCATTGCCCCAATTGACATGTCTGTCACTGTCAGGTACAGGAGGAGTGGCTTATCTTCATGTGGCGTGCACAGGATTGGGGGATTCACCAAGTATGTCTTGATTTTCTCGAAGGCTGTCTGGCATTCAGAGTCCCATTTCATGTCAGCATTTTTCTTCATTAGTTTGTACATTGGCTCGCAGAGAGATCTCAACTGGTTGATGATGCGGCTAATGTATTGAAGTCTACCCATGAAACTTTTCACTTCTGTCAGTTTCTGCGGTGGTTTCATGTCGATGATGGCCTTGATTTTCTTGGGACACTACAAGAAACTATGTTATTTACGGCGCCCATATACGGCGGTGGACACGCGTCCGCCGTTAATATTATATGTATACGGCGGTTTGAACATCCGCCGTATATAATAAATATATACGGCGGCTAAGTCCGCCGTAAATAGGCAATGTACGTACATTTGGCATGTACGTATACGAGGTCGAAGTTTTATACGGCGGTATGTATATAGCCGCCGTATATAGGTACTTATTCTCGGCGGTTTGTACGCGTCCGCCGTATATAGGTACTTATTCTCGGCGGTTTATACGCGTCCGCCGTAAATGTTGTTAAATACCGGGAAACCAAATTTCCCTATTCGGTTTCGCGTAATCTCAAGTAGAAGGCTGAAGCTTTCTCTCCTCCATAGCTACCTAGGGCACGATTTTCCGACCGCCGGCGACCAAATCAACAGTGTAGGTATACGTATTTACTTTTAATTTTTGATTTTTGTTGTTCTTGGTGTGGTTGAGCGTTGATTTCTTCGATCTCGTATCTCGGCCTCTCTTTCTCTCCTCTAAATAGCGTATCTCGGTCGTTCTCTCTCCTCCTTGAGCGTTGATTTCTTCTATTTACAACAATCAGGTATACATTTGTATGCTCTTGTTGCGTTTTTTCAATTTCTATGCTCTTCATGTTTTATAGGCGATTAGGTATACATTTGTATGCTCTTGTTGCGTTTTTCAATTTCTATGCTCTTCATGTGTTATAGGCGGTTGTTGCGGAAGTGTGCTATTTTATGAAATATAAATTTAAATTATTATGCATGTGATTTGTGCTTGTCAAATAGATGGTGGCTTTGGACATTAAGCTTTAATAATACTTAAGAGGGATTTATCAATTTTGTATTAGAGGCTAGTATTAGATATTGGATTCTTATTGGATGAACCATTGTATTGCTTTGCATTCATCTTGCTACCTTTATTAGTCATGTTTTGATTGGAGTTGATCACATTTACTTGGTCGAAACTGCTTGAACTTTGAAATGGTGTTGAACACTGTCTATATAGTCTATAAAAAAACAAAAAAAAGAAAACCAAACATTGGACCCCAATTTGTCATTTCCCTTATACTTTTAGTGTAATTTCATGAAAGTAAATTCAAGTAAACAATGAGTAGAAAATTAATAGAGTAAAAAGGAGACCAAGCTAATGAGTAGAAAATTAATGGTCAAAAAGTCTCAAAAAGTTGAATGCGATTCTACATTGTTTTGGTTTATAGTATTTTGTAATGTAAATGTAAATAATATTGATACCAATGATTCCTTCTTGCCTTAGTACATGATCATGAATCTTGATACCAATGATTCCTTCTTGCTTTACTAAGATACTAAGTTGCCTCCAACAAATAGACAATACCTAGTCGTGGACTTCTTGTTTGAAGGCAAACCTTGTAAATTCCCTTAACTCTAGTGTGCCCGTAATCTCAATCTATTAGTCCATATGTTGGTGTTGCGCACTTCAAAAAATAATGTTGCGCACTTCAACCTAGTTCCTAAAAATAGTTTCAAATCTTTTGTTGCATGTGCATATTCTTTTGCACATCAACCTAGTTCCTTAAATTAGCTTCTCAATTAGGGGGCTTGTGAGAGAGAACGAATGAATGTTGTCATAGGGTTATACTATATCATGGGCCCAAGTTCGACTAATAGGCTAGGCTCCAACAATGTATATTATCTATATCGAGCCAAAAGTTGTACATATTTAGACTATGTTTGTTTATGAGTTTATTTTTATTCTAAACTTTGTGTCTCTCGGTCTTATATATAGGTTGTATTTTAACGTTAAAAATATCAAGTCAAGTCATATATGGACAAAAGTTGGATTGATTTGGATAATCGAATTTCAAATGAGTATTTGTGCAGGGTTGACAACTTTCTCGATTTTGCATTCTCAAAAAGTCTGTTGGTGTTAAAGAAATATATTGTCCTTGTAAAAAATGCGCAAATCGTTACCAAGAAGACCGTGCAACCGTGAGATCACATTGTATTGCGGTGGGATTTCAAAAGATTACAAGAATTGGATTAGGCACGGGGAAGGGTACATTTCGGCGCGTAAGAATGATAATAATGATAGGACAAGCGAAGATGGCATTGAAATTGAATTGGGCGTGCAAGATTGTATGAGGCGAATGGTACATGAAGGGATGGGTATGCCGGATAGTAACCGGCCCGGGAATTGAAGAAATCGTACAATCGAGATGCATCCACCGCAAAGTTTCTTAGACTTTTGAGAGATGATGATCAAGCCTTGTGGGAAGGGTGTGATAAGTTTACGGTACTCTCATTTATTGTAGAACTTATGCCTTTGGAAGGCTAATTATCGAGTGACCGATAAGGGATTTACTTCTTTATTAAAAATTTTCATTAGGGCATTGCCTCGGTCGGCGAAAGTGCCAAGTTCCTATCGTGAGGCGTACAAGATGGCTGCGGATTTGGGTTTTAGTTATAAAACGTGGGACGCGTGCATTAATCATTGTATGTTGTTTCGAAATGAGCGAAAAACTTACTAAATGTGAAATTTGTGGAGCCTCTAGATATAAGCAACAAGAAGAAGGGGGTAGCGGTGAAGGTGCGGAAACAAGTGGCAAGAATAAACTTCCCAAGCGGTAGCGATGAAGAAAGTATGGTATTTTCCCTTAAAGCCAAGGTTGCAAAGGTTGTATTGGTCATCTAAGACCGCGACACTCATGAGATGGCATGCAGAAAAGAATAGACGATGGTGTGCTTTGAGGCATCCTGAGACTCTCGTGCGTGGAAGAAATTCGATGAACGTTATCCATTATTTTCAAGTGAAATTCGAAATGTTAGATTGGGATTAGCATCGACGGATTTAATCCTTTCGGAACAATGACTATATCTCACGAGTACTTGGCCGGTTGTGCTTATGCCATACAATCTTCCACCTTGGTTATGCATGAAACTTGAGCCATATTTCTTCTTGTCGGTGCTTACTCAAGGCCCCAAAAGGGCCGGGCAACAAGATAGATGTGTATCTCCAACCGTTAATTGATGAGTTGAAGGAATTGTGGGAAGATGGTATATCAACTTATGATGCATCAAGGAGCGAGTTGTTAACTTTACGAGCTTCACTATTGTGGACAATAAATGACTTTCCTGCATATGGAATGTTGTGCTGGATGGAGCACTAAAGGTGAATATGCTTGCCCTTGTTGCAATGTGAGACCTCAAGCACGATGGTTGAATCATGGTGGCAAGTATTGTTATATTGGTCATCGACGCTTCTTGCCTAGGAGTCATGCTTTTCGTAAGGATAAAGGCTCTTTTGATGGTACTCATGAAGTGAGAGATAAGCCCAAGTTATTGTTTGGAACAAAATTGCTTAAACAAGTTGAAAATATGGAAACGAGTATAAAATAGAAGATGTTATTAAAAAGAGGAAAAGAGAAGAGGGTGAGAAGCAACAAGCCAAGTTGGAGAAAAGAAAGGTTCCTAAGTTGTGTCACAATTGGAAAAAGAGGAGTATCTTCTTTGAGTTGCCTTATTGGGCAAATAATCATGTTCGTCATAATCTTGATGTTATGCACATTGAAAAAAATGTGTGTGATAATGTGCTACATACTCTGTTAGATGCTGCGGGAAATCAAAAGATAATGATAAAGCAAGAAAAGACCTAAAAGTGATGAACATTCGGAAACCATTGCATCTACAAAAGCTTCCATCTGGCAAAGATATTATGCCTCCGGCTCGGTTTACAATGAGTAAGAAGCATAAAGACACATTCTTGAAAGTTCTAAAGGGAGTCAAAGTCACGATGGCTACTCGTCAAACATATCTCGTTGTGTACATCTAGAGGAAAGAGCTATTTGGGGTCTTAAGAGCCATGATAGTCATATTTTGCTCCAACAACTACTCCCTTTAGCTGTTCGAAAAGTGTTGCCTACTTACATTTGTAAAAGCCATCATTGAGTTGGCAAATTTCTTTAGGCAATTATCCTCAAAGGTGAATACACTTGCTGATCTCGAAAAGATACAAGATCGGATGTTGTCACACTATGTGCTCTCGAGAAAATATTCCCACCTTTCTTTGATGTTATGGAGCACTTGCCGGTGCATTTAGCCAGGAGGCCTTGCTAGCGGGCCCAATACAATTTCGTTGGATGTATCCAGGTAGAGTGGTACATCCATATTAAATTTACTTTGAAAAAAGTAAAATTCTTTTTTACATCTGCTTTAGCATGAGTAAATGTTTTTGTAGGTTTCTACTTACATTAAAATTATATGTTCGAAATCGAGCCCATCCCGAGGCCTCCATAGCTAAGGCAATTGTGGTGAAGAATGCATGACTTTTTGTACGCAATATTTGGATGACATTGAGACAAAGTCCAATCGTCCTAGAAGAAATGATGATGAAGGTGATGAGTTAGGCCGCTTTGTAGGAAAAGAAGAGGTAATTATCCTTGATTACATCACACGAGTACAAGCGCATAGATATGTGCTTTTCAATGCGAAGATGTTGAACAATACCTAGAGTAAGTGATTCCTTACATGAGGCTTACATTCCTTATATCTTTTATATTTCAAATTAATACTTAATTCATATTTTCGATCTGCTCGAGAATGCATCGTGTACATTTGAGGAGACATTACCTCGTAATCAACGACATCTTATAGAGAAAGAACATAATGATAAGTTTGTTAGGTTTGGTTTAAGGATTATGTAAGTATGAAACCACCTTCATATAATAGTTTCAATTTATCGTTTTAAATATTTTCTTATTAAATTTTGTTTTTTATAAAAGGTATGCACGACGAAAGATGTAGTGCCCGAAAGAATTACGAGTCTTGCATTGGGTCCTCATATGGATGCGAGGCGGTATAAGTCTTACATAATAAATGGTTTTCGATTTCGAGTGAAGGATGTCGATAGACGAAGGAAAACTCAAAATAGTGGAGTCATGTGAATGCAAGTGTGACAAGTTTTGCAAGCTGAAAGGATAATAATCCCATTGTAGGGGATGTTAACTTCTACGGGGAGTTGATTGAGATCCTTGAAATTCGTTATAGCAACTCAATAAGATTTGTATTGTTTAAATGTGATTGGGTTGATAGCAGGACGAGCAAGATGGAAGATGAGCAAAAATTTACTCTTGTAAACTTCAATCACAAGTTGTATAAGGATAATCGAGTTGGTGATGAACCATTCATATTAGCATCTCAAGGTGAGCAAGTTTGGTATGTTAAAGATCCTATAGAAAGTGATTGGAAAGTTGTGATGAGGATTACGCCAAGAGATAGTTTTGACATATATTCAAATGATGATAAACAAGTTGCAAATTCGATTCCACAATTGGTACCATTTTGCTCACAAAATGCGGATGAAAATGTTGCTAACGAAGAAGCATCGTGGGTGCGAGAGGGAGTTGATGGGGTCGAGATTGAAACTACTAATATCAATGACCTAGATGTTGATATGGCCGATAATGATGATGTTGATATGGCCGATAATGATGATGATTAGTTTGAGTAGTATTTGTTTAGATCTTATTTGCTTACTATTTACTAAGACAATGTTATTACTTAAGTTTCATGTTTCAATCAAACTTCTTATTTTTGTATGGTTGAATATTAATATTGTTACTTCTATATAATATGTATTTGTTTAGGTCTTATTTGCTTACTATTTACTAAGACAATGTTATTACTAAAATTTGTGTCTCTCTGTCTTATGTATAGGTGGTTTTTGTGTTGAAAATATGCCTCCTAAGGAGAGAGAGGGTAGCAACAAGAGGGGTAGACAAAACCCGCCGCCCGTAGTCCCAAATGATCCGTATATGGGATTGACCCAATTGACCGCCGCTCAAAAGAAAAAATGGCGGAATTTGGAGGGTAGGAAATTTCAAGTCACCACTTTCCTTCATTTGCCGGTGTTGAGTGATTTGGGTTTAGAGACGTTAGTAACAGAATTGATGACGCAAGCCGGGTTAGGTAATTTCCTGGGGAAGACTCCATCTACGTATTTGAGATATTCACTTGAGTTCCTTTCAACTTTGGAGGTAGGCCAGGGGTCACAAGAAAATACTATTCGGTTTCATATGAATGATGAAGCCTATCGAGTGGATTATGATGAGTTGAGGCAAATCTTTGGGGTTGATCAGCCGAGAGGAAACTGGGTCGAGTCTGATGGGGGGACTTGTTTTTTCTTTTCGGAGCTCACAGGATTGCCCTGCAAAAAAAATACCTTAGGGCTTCCTCTCTTTCTCACCCGGCTTGGAAATTATTTTACGAGAGGTCTATCTATGTCTTGGTTGGCAAACGGAGAGCCCGCTCAATTGAATGTGGCTATGGTAAACCTTTTGCGAACAGGGTTGAGGAGTTTTCAGGTGATTCCTGATTGGGTTGATATTTTTGTTCGGAGATGTGAGGCATTTGCCCTTACCAAAAAGGGAAACATATCAATAGGGGGGATGATCACATTGATTGCTGAAGCTTGTGTGGGTGAACCAAAACCCGAGGCGATGAGATTGATGGGGGGCACGAGTTTTTATTCTGTAGACTGGCTAGTGCAGATGACAAGTTTGTGAGGGACCGGAGGGCGACGGACAACGAGTCTTTATTATTTGAATATGGTACTCCCGGGAGGACGGTCCGTTGCGGGAGTAGGGGCCACGTTTCCGAGTGGTGAACAAGCCGAGCATTGGCGTATGCCCGGTGTTGATGATCAAATGGATCCCGTTGATGAGGAGGATGATGAGGAGCGGGAAGAGGAGGATCGGGAGAGACGGGGTGGTCGGGGAGGAGAGGAGAACCGAGCCGGCGGGGTTCTTTTGATCAGTGGGATACCATGAGGGCATTTTGGAGGAGCGGGAGCGATCAAGGATCGCTCGGGAGCGGCCGAGCATGCTTTGGAGGATGCTAGATGGGGAGGTTATCGCTCGGGAACAGAGTCGACAGGACTTTAGAGGATGCTAGATGGGGGAGGTGCAAGATCGGTTTGAGGGGTTGGAAGATGAAAGCTGCCATTTTGGGAGCCCGGTATACGCGAGTGGAGGCTTGGGCGATGCGAGACGAGCCCGGAGTTACGAGCCGGTTTCGGAGGATTATTTGACTATGATGCATTCGAGAGCCACTTGCTCGTGCACGAGGCGTTCTTCCCGTCGAGACCTACTATCGAGGACAAACCTCCGGCTCTCATCGGTGATGTTATTATTGTGATGTTATTATTAATGTTTCATGTTTCAATCAAACTTGTTATTTTGTATGGTTGAATATTAATATTGTTAATTGTAATATGTATTTGTTTAGATCTTATTTGCTTACTATTACTAAGACAATGTTATTACTTATGTTTCATATTTCAATCAAACTTGTTATTTTGTATGGTTGGATTGAATATTAATATTGTTAATTGTAATATGTATTTGTTTTGCTTCTTTTGATCAAACTCTTATTTCCTACAGGATCTTGTTGCGGCGGCTTACTTTCTACCTCCGTCATCTGCTAGCTTGTCCAGGTACTCCTTTTACTTTGGGATGTCCCCGCCTCGCTTCCCCACGATTTGGTACATGGAGCTTGCCCCAGGTACTATTTTATACTTTTACTGTATCAAGCAAGGCTTGCCCTATAGTGTTGTTGTTGTTGTTCCTTGTGGTTGTTGTTGTTGTTCCCCCGCCCGCTTCCCCACCGATTTGGTATTTGTTTTTTTGTTAAATGTGACATATAACAAATGTGTCCACAACTCATGAGAGCCCCCCGTAATGTCATGTTTGTTGTTCCCCCCGCCCCGCTTCCCCCACCAATTTTTTGTTTTTTGGTTGATTCGTTGGAAATGTTAGTGTAATGTCATGGTTTATGGTATTTGTTAAATGTGACATATAACAAATGTGTCCATAACCCGCGGGAGCCCCTCCCCAGTAATGTCATGTTCTTTTTATTTTAATGGGCATTCGAGAACATATTCATTCTAAGAAAAATTTGTAAAATATTGGTTACGCAAGTATTTATTTTATTTTTGAAAGATTGCAAGTGTATATTGAACCATGATATTTTTCGATGTGATAATACAGGAGTGAATAAATGTACTCTTGTTGGCATTGCCATTGTTTTGAATCCTTTTTTTTTACTTGTGTCATGGTGGCTATTGTACGTATAATAATGTATTCCCTCCATCCCAAACAGAGTTGCCTTTGACAACTCAAACATTATAAGAATTGAGCTTCACTTGCTTGTGCCTTCTTGAAATTGCACTAAAATTATTTCCTCTTTTGAAAATGTGCCTCTTTTCTTTTTTGGGAACAGAGGGAGTATTAATTTGCTAATGAGTGTTCGGAAAATTCCTTAGTTACATCATGGAATCTTTGCTTTGTTTTCGTCCTAGTTTGTTTAAGATTCTACGCACTTTTGGCCAGGGATTCGTGGGCATGCCGCTTTGTCGTAGCTTTCTAGCTCCAAAATTGCTCCTTATCCGGTGAAAGATACAACAGTAGCATGGCCATTTGACATTACGAGACTCTAGGGAGGGGTGGTAACGTTTACACCTTACCCCTGCAAGCAAGCGGGAAGGCATTTCTCCTAGACTAGCCATCTCGACTGTAAATGACAGCTCTTGCGGAGCCAACTTTAATAGAAAGATTCCTCTTCCATTTATGAGTTTCCTGTATTATCACATCGAAATAATAAATCAAGGCAAGTTGCTTAATTTTATTCCTCCTGTTCTTAATTTTATTCATTGATATATATATATATATATATATATATATATATATATATATATATATATATATATATATATAATCTCTTGTTAATCTCTTTGTATCATTCCATCTCCTAATGCAATGAGCTCTTTTTTTTTCTCTATGCTAATTATTGCTACATATGTCAATTTCAACTTCAATGAGCTCTGTTATACTTTATACTTTTAATGAAAACGATACTTGGTATATAGGTGGAAACCATTAACCTTCTGTATCGCTCCCTAACCCGGGGCTTGGGATAAATTGTGGTCTAACAATCCCACGTACCGGTATCATTTTTCTTTAAAAAAATGAAAAAAAAAAAAAAAAAAGAAAAGTTGTTGCTTCTTCTTTGTTTTGTTGTTGTTCTTTGTTTTGTTGTTGTTGTTCTTTCTTTGTTTTGTTGTTGTTATTCTTCTTTGTTTTGTTGTTATTCTTCTTTGTTTTGTTGTTGTTCTTTGTTTTGTTGTTGTTGTTCTTCTTTGTTTTGTTATTGTTGTTCTTCTTTGTTTTGTTGTTGTTATTCTTCTTTGTTTTGTTGTTGTTCTTTGTTTTGTCAATGTTCATATTTCTATATCTACCTTGTAGTATTACAATTGTATATTGGAAGCATTGTTATTCTATAAGGCCATTTATAAGACCAATATATGGTCTTATACATGATACATAAGACCTATAATAAATTTATAGGTCTTATACATATATTATAAGATTGTTTTTTGGGTCCTTTACTTGGTTTATCCAATTCTTGTGCTATAATTGAATTGTCATATGACGAGATATGCCTCCAAGGAAAAATTTATTACCGAGTCGGGGCTCTAACCCTAAAGGAAGAGGGTTGGCAAAACCAACCGCCAAATGGGGTAAAGAGAGATTGATCATAATATGGAATAATTATGGTCAAACCGGTTGGTGGGGAAATGGCACAATTAGCTACTCGAGATAGGAATTTTTGCTAAAAATGGGGAACATTTCCCATTAACTAATGAGTGGTCTCGAGATGAATCACGAGTGCATAAATAACGTATGGAATGACGTTACGGTAAGTTGTAATCCATATTTCTTACATATATCTCTAGTACGTAGTCAAAAGTCTTATGCTTCTCTAACAATTGATTTTTTTCTTTGTTGAATTGTGTATATAGGAAAATACAAATGCTCCTCCTGAGTATTTCCCGGTTATGGCTCTTTCTCTCGCTAAAGCGTGGCGTGATGGAAATACAATGTGAGACAAGCATATAATAAGTATTATATAGTTATGAATATTACTCGGTTATGACTTTGTTATGAATATTGACTCGATTATGAATATTATTACTCGGTTGAAACAACATTATAAGATGTATCAATCGACGAAGACGCATTGGCTCACCCACCCCGTGGGTGCGTTGCGGATCAATGGGCTGCACTTGTTGCGATGTGGGGTACGCCCAAGGCTCGGGTATATTTCAAATTAATCTCAATCTATTATCGTGAATGTCTTATATAAGTAGTCAAATTAATACTAATATTATCTTTTTTTTTTTCCAGGAAATATCAGAAACAAATAAATTGAATCGAGAAAAACAATCGTGCTGAATAGGACCGGAAAACGTCCCATCCCAAAGTCATCAAAGAGGTTTGTCATCGTTCAATTTAGTTCTCCGTTGTCAATCCAATTAATGTTTCTTTTTGTATCGTATATAAATATTTTTTTTTTTTTGTCAAATGATTCTATTATAAATTGTAGAGAGGCGACAAGGGATTACCAACTGATCGCGTAAGCGTTTTCATACATACGCGCACGGGCAAAACACCCGCAGATCAAGCCACCACTCAAATGATTGTAAGTTAAAGTTTCAACCTTTTCTGTTTCAGTTTTGTTATTCTATAGAATATTTTTTTCATTTCTAACTTCATTTTCATAATATTAATTAAAGTTAAAACATTTATATTGAACATGTTGTTTTTGTTACAGCAAACGCTTAATGATGCAGTTGAGGAGCTGCCAGAGGAGCAACAAAACTCTCCCGCGGCGCGTGAAGATATTTTTGTTGGTATGTTTGGCTCTGATGACCATGGGAGAGTTCGATGTATGGGAGGCGGTCTGAACAAAACTAAGGTGTTTGGTAAATCCCAACCTTCTCAGCACCAGTAGCGGAGGCGGTGGCGGGGGTCAAAGCAGATTTTGAAAGACAACTTGAGGAGGAACGCCGAAAAAATGAGGATGAACGCCTTAAGTTACAACAACAAATTGATGAATTGAAACGTTGGATGGAACGACGTGGAAATGACGGTAATGAATAGGTGTTCGTGGATTTTAGACATTGTATATTTTGGATACATTCAACAACTAACAACTTTTTTTGTATAATGGTTATTATGTATGGATACATTCAACATTAATTGTGTTAATATGTAGATTGTAAATATTGATTGCATTTGTGTATTTTTGTTATATTGTGTGTGTACGGGTTGAATTTGGTTTTTTGTGAACGTATTTTTGGGGAAAATGAATTATACAAAGTCGGGGAAAAAAAAAAAAATAGGATTATTTACGGCGGTGACCAAATCCGCCGTATAAACCTAGGGACGACTCGTGCCCAAAGGGGGACGAGGGAACCAAAGTAGGGGTGTAAATGGGACGACTCGTGCCATTTTGGACGAAGTCGTCCCTATTTAGTTATTTACGGCGGATATAGTGACCGCCGTATAAAAGTCCCATGGACGACTCGTTTGGACGAGGGAACCCAGTGGGGTGTAACCGGGACGACTCGTCACGGAGCGGACGACTCGTCTCTTATTTACGGCGGTTACACATTCCGCCGTATAAAGATCACTCAAATACGCCATTTTATACGTATGTATTCCATTTATATACGGCGGTGGTATATCCGCCGTATATAGTATATACGGCGGTTCCCCCGCCGTATATAGTATATACGGCGATAATTTATACGGGGATCTATTTACGGCGGCTAGTCCGCCGTAAATACTATATACGGCGGGGCGCGTATTATTTACGGCGGATTTTAACCGCCGTAAATAAGCCTGTTTCTTGTAGTGGGATCAGCTTCGATGCCTCTTTCTGTAACCATATACCCCAGTACTTTGCCTCGCTTAACGCCGAAGGTGCACATGGCAGGGATCAATCTCATGGAGTGCTTTCTGAGTCTGTTGAAGAACTTTCTCAAATTTGTCATGTACTGCATGTCTTATCCTCTGGAGTGGATGATCATGTCGTCAATATACACTTCAATTTCTTTGTGAATCATGTCATGGAAGAGGGCTGTTGCAGCCCACTGATAGGTAGCCCCAGCGTTCTTTAACCCAAACGGCATGACCGTGTAATAGTATGTCCCCCATGGAGTGCTGAAAGCATTCTTGGCCTGATCTTCCTCGGACATATTGATCTGATTGTATCCAGCAAATCCGTCCACAAAGGACTTCACTTCAAAATTTTCCGTGGTGTCGACCAGCATGTCGATATTGGGCAGTGGGAAATCGTCTTTAGGGCTGGCCTTGTTGAGATCTCGGAAATCCAAACAGCATCTGACCTTTCCATTGGCCTTGGTGACCATCACAATGTTGGAGAGCCAGGTCAGGTACTCAATTATTCTGATGAAGCCGATGCGGAGCATCTTCTCAATTTCTTCTTTTACTTGCAGGGACCATTCTGGCTTGATCTTGCACGGTTTTACGCTTGGTAGCGAGGCTTGGATTCTGGATCCAGAGGGATTCGATGCTCCACGATTGAGGGATCGAGTCCTGGCATGTCTTGGTATGACCAGGCGAACACGTCAACATATTCTTTGAGGAGATTTATCAGGGCTTCTTTTTTTGCACCGGCGAAGAAACTGCCCACTTGTGTTTCTTTAGGCTCTTGCACTGACCCCAGGTTCACTTTAGTCATAACCTCTTCGGTAGCTTGGGCCTGATTGTCCTCTTGGTCAACTACACGCTTGAGAACTTCTTTAATGTATTGTTCGTTTAGTGTGTCTGTTTCTTTATCAAGTGAGTCATTATTAACGTCTTCTAAGCTGTTTGTTAACTTATCAGTTGTTAAAGTGGAAATGAGGGGATAATTCGAAAGGTCGAACTTTTCACTTAATACGAACGGAAATACATTGTTGGCTACATTATCATAGTCTTCCGGCGTGAGGCCGTCGGATGACTCGAAGGACTGGACTTTGACAATGACTGACTCAGAGGGTTTGAGACTAAGTTTAGGGAGATGTGGGTGCAGGCCCAGTTTGTCTTCCATTTCTGTCTGGCTTGCCCTTGGTCCGGTGAAGGTCACCCAGTTTTTCGGTGGCATTGCTAGATGTTTGGTGAGGGTTCGGGGGTCGAGAGGCTTGGCTTCTGCTGTCCCGATCATGGCGATCATGATGTTTTCGGAGCCCATGTCAATCAGGTTTGGCACCTCCATGACTTCTTCAAAAAGACTTTATAGAGCAGGTCCACTGAGAGCATCTTAGAGCAGGTCCACTGAGAGCATCTTCTATGAATTCTGGTTCCTTCTGCTTTGGAGTTACTGTCTCGAATGTGGCCTCAGAGGCTGATCCGAACAGTCTGTTTCCCATAAAGAGTGACTCGAGCTGCTCTTCTATGTCTAGGATCCCTTTGAATGTGTACTCATGCTGAACGGTGGTGGCAATTGGTCCAGGTAGAGCAGTGATGTCAAGGAATGCTCCCCTTATCGGATTAGCTATGAGTCCTCTGAAACGCTTGAGGTCTTGTGCCAGCTTTTCCATCCTTTCTGTAGTCTCTGTGTTGACTTTTCCTGCTTCTTTCTCTTCTTTATCAGTTCCACTGTCGATCCCCGGTCAGTTTGGCGGTTCCGCCGCTCTGTCGGTTCCCTCGCCCGCCGCTTCGGTTCCCTCGCCCGCTGTTGGTTCCTTTGATGAAGTAATGGGCGAGGTCGAAACTGTAAGGTCGGAGGTTGGGTGTGCCGTTGAAGGTTCCCCTTTTGCGGGCTGCTGCCTTGGTGCTGGTGAGCCTCTTGTTCTCTTTGATATCAGCTGGTGTTGGCACATAACCGAGCCCCTGGACTGTAGTGTGGTCCTTGTCTTCGATGACTTGGTGTTGGCCTTGTAACCTCTTGCCGAGCCCTAGTCCCGGGATGAAGTTCATGAGCTTCATCATCTTCATGGCGGGAGGGATTTTGTCCCAGAACAGTGGAAGGTCCACGCTGCATATTTGTATTTTGGAGGTTTCCAAGGTGAATCCAGTTGATGCCATATCATCATCATGCTTGATCTCTAACACTGGAATGCCGTTGGTGCTGGTCCCCTCGGTGGTGACGCTGTCGCCGTAGATTGTTGTGAGCTCGTTGCCTTGCATGAATTTATTACATTGGTGAAGGGTGGATGCCACGCCGTTCATTTGATGCAGCCAGGGTCATCCCAGGATGGCTGTGAAAGTGATGGGAATGTCCAACACTTAGAATTTGGTGGAGATCATCCGCTTGCCGAACCAGATGTTTAGAGTAGCAACCCCGAGAACTGTGCGGGAAGTAGAATCATAGGCCCTGACAGTGTGGACTGAAGGCTTCAAATTTGTGGGCTTGATGTCAAGCAGGTCCATCATCTTGGCGGGCAAGACATTCATTCCGGAACCTCCGTCTACCAGTACACGGGGAAGGCGACGCTCGTCCAACTGGACTGTGATGTAGAGCGGCTCATTGTGATCAGCCCCAAATTTTGGCAGGTCCAAATCTGTGAAGGTGATGATGTTTCTATAGTGGATGTTGCCGATCATCTGGATTACTTCTTCTGGAGTTGCGTCCACGGGGACCATGGTGCGGGCCAAACTTTCCTCTAGCTTGAGCTTGTGAGGGTATGAGGATGTGAGCAGGGACCACAGGGAACTGCTTGCCTGGATATGCTTTAGCTGAATGAGGATCGGGTCCTCTTTCACGGAACTTGTTTATTCGGGTAGACCGGGTTGCGGTTTTGGCTCCGTCGGCTTTTTGGTGGCCTTTGGTGGTAGCACATGAATTTGACCCGATCGGGTTAGAACGTTGATGTCGGGCTTGGTCCCTTTTGAATAGGTTGCTTTGAGCTGAGCCATAGTCAGTGGAGGATTTTTCGAAGCACAGGACCATATGTCCTCCCTCAATTCGTTGACTGTAGATGTATTCCCGGGGGCTTTGGCAGCTTTCCGGATTTTGTTCCAAGACACTGGTTTAAGTGCCTCTGCAGGGAGGGAGTCTATGGTTTGCCAAAGTTGTTCGAACGTCGCAGGTGCGGCGGTGGTTGCCGTGGAGCGAATCCGTGTATTGGCCGACTCCTCCTGGGAGGTTAGAGAGTTCTTGGTTCAAGCGAATGGTCTCTTTGATTTCTTCACGGTATACTGCGCTTCTTTCCTTCTTGCTGAGCAGGCTCATGACATTCTGGAGTTGGGACAGGCAGTAGTCATGGTTTGCTAATTTTCCTCCACTTTTGGCCTAGATCAGCTCTCTTGCAGTAGAGCCTTTGTCGAGAGTTAGCGCTTGCGTTTCTTCCCATGTGAGAATAGCCAATGCTTCCTTGAACTGTATGCGGCAGTCTAGATAAACTTCCATCGGAGAGAGGTTTCTCTGCTGCTTTAACTGAGTGGCGGGTATGTCGGAAGGCGAGTATACGACTTCCTGGACGTTTGCCCATGTGACTGGCTTTTGCCCCAGTTGGTCATTTCTGTAAACGAATGCTGTAGTCTGTGGAATCTCCCTGAGCTGTTGTTGGAGATGTATTTCCATCTCTCTCTTCTTTTTGAATAGACCTTCCTCTTTCAGTTGGCCTTTCAATTTGAGAACAGAAATGATCCGCTCCCATCCTCCCAGGACCCTTGGGATTCCGATTTTGTTGATTTCGTGACGGGCTTGGAAGAGAATAGTTTCATCGTCTTCGTCGTCGCTTTCACAAAGGGCTTGCTTCTCTCGGGGAGATAAGCGCTTGTATTCCTCATGCTGTTTGGCTAGGTATTCCTTGTGCTGTGTCATTCCATCTCCTAGGTCATCGGGACTATTGACCGCCCTCCCTTGCCAAAGGGGGTTTGATGAGAAGCGATGGTAGTCCAGGAAGTTGCCGTGGGCAAAACCTTTGAGGTCGAACTGGTCTAGAGTGGCCTCTAGCTTGCTGTCTGAAACTGCTTGTGACGCTTTAAGGGCTCGGTCCCTGTGAGTCTTCTGAGCTTTGTTTTCATCCCAGAGGTGATTTTCTTGTGCAGCTAGTTCCAGGAGGGCTTTCCTTGCGAGAGCTAAACAGTCTCCGTAGGTGCGCGTAGTCTGACTAGTGTCTAGAACTGTAATCACATCCAAATTTCCGAATGGCGGAAATACTTGGATTATATTGACGAAGGAAGTCGTGCTGGGACATTCCATGCGACCTTCCTTGATCTCGGTCACCAAGAATTTTACCCATATCTGCTTGATCAAACCAACGGGGGTGTTGAACTCTGCGAGGCTGATGGTCTCTTGATCTCGTTTGAGAGCCAAGTCTATCAGAGCTAGCAGCTTGCTGGCGGGATGTCTGAATCTGTGGCCGTGATGGCTGGGAGCAGGGTCGAACTTGAGCATGTTGATGCTGAGGTGATCATTCCTTTCTTCGAAAGCTTGATCTGTCTCGCTGGGAGGATTTTTGCAGATGTTCTCAGGGTGGCTGCTAGAGGCATTCCCGAGGCTGATCTGACTTGTAGCAAGGTGAGGAGCTCTGTCTCCTTTGTCGGTGCCTTCGGCCTTGGCGGCGCTCTTGGCGGTGAGCTTGACTGGCGGCACGGGCAGGTTGCCACTGGGGCTGATAATTGGAAGTGATGACGAGCCTTGAGCTCTCTTGGCCAGGGCCTCGTTTACCATGATTAGGCAATCGTCGAGGGTAACTTTGGCGTTGCAAAATCTGACAATAAGGATCGGATCCTTGCCATCGTCGGGATATCTGGAGAAAATGATATTGACGAAGTCATCGTCGGTTATGTGATCAGAAGGGTTCTTTGTCGTGTCAACTAGTTGTTTCCACTCGCCAGATAACTGTTTGTACTGGACATTGAGTTTGACAATTTCCATGGTATTGGAACCCTCGTTGTAGGTGACCTCGTCGGAACTGGTGCAATCCTCGAAACTGAGCATGTGTATGTAAGGGTCCTCTTGCGGATCTGCCGCGTCTTCCACTCCGGAGAGTCCTGATTCGTCGCCATCTGATGGCTCAACCCAGATTAAAGGACGTCTCGCACCCTGTTGCGAAGCTGGTGCTGCTAGAAAGACCTCATGCCCTTTATTTGAGAAAAGGGGTTCGGTGGGCAATTCTGCGTGTAAGACGTCCCAAAAGACTGCCATACATTCATCATGAGTGTGTCGGCGCTTGTTGACCTTTATCGTGAAGATTTCTTCGCCAGGCGGGGCCAGAGAATTTGCTCGAAGGATGCTGAAAAATCATTGATCGGAGACAGGGGGTTTGTGTGCCCGTATCATTGCGATGCTCAGAGTTTCTTTACAGTCTGCATCCAAGTTTTGGAAACGGCAGTTGAACTTGATGAACCTGACTGCTTGGGGATCTTCCTGTTCGAGGACGTTGACATAGTTAGCACCTCCGGACTCTGAGGGATTCTGATGAGATTTGCCCCGGTTGTCCTTTGGTCGGCTTGCATGAGGTAGCCCCGATGCCTGGCTGCGGGCACGCTTGATTGGCATTTCGGCTTCATTCCCTATGAGGAAACTGTCCCCTCTGATGACCTCGAGATCTCCTTGTCGATTTATGAACTTGACATACTGATGGAGAGTGGGGGCGATGGCCTTCATGTGGTGTAGCCATGGGCGTCCCAACAGAGCTGTAAATTCGGACAGAATGTCCATCACGTGGAATTTTGCTGGCACCATTTGGGTTTCGAACCAGAGCTCCAGAGTCACCGTCCCTAGGATGGGACGAGACGTGCTGTCGTAGGCTTTGATAGTTTGGGCAGATGGGATCATGTGGCCTTTATCAATGCGTAAGGCTCGCATCATGCTGAGGGGAAGGACATTGACTGCTGATCCATTATCTACCAATACCCCAGGGAGGGAGACGGTGTTGAGCCGGATGGTGATGTACAAAGCTTCATTGTGCCCCGAGGCCCCTTTCGGTATGTCTTCGTCACAGAAGGTGAGCATGCTGCCATACAGTCTGGAATCGTAGATCTGATCTCTTTTCGGAGAGGGAGAATCGTCGAGACATACATTTCCTGTCTTTCTCTTGAGAGACAAAGATTTTGGTGGTGCCTCGGGATTGTGTCGAGGTAGCTTGTGGCGGTGGCCGCCCTTGGTCAGCACATTGATTGAGTGCGAGTGCCAAGTTGACTTTGACTTTCCTTTATCGGCCCGTGCTCTGAAGTTGGGCGGGTTTAATCTTGGCTGATCCTGCGGGGGATTAGGCTTCTGAATGGCAGCAAGATTGCCATGGTTTGAGGTATTTCGGTGTCCTGAGGCCTGAGCTTTGATGTCAGCAGGATGTTTCAGTTTTCCCACCCCTGTCTGCTCTGAAGCTGTGCTGCTTGGAGGGAGAGAGGACTTGCTGGAGTAGAGTACATAGTAATCGAACCTCCCGGATGGCTCTCCGAGTGTACCTACGCTGGTGTCTCCCGCTTCATACCTTTCTTTCAATTTTTGTTTAGAAGACTGCTTCATCTACTTTCTGGGAGAATCGCCCCTGATCAGGTCCTGGAACTCGTACTCAAGGCATTCAGTGCAGTCACAAACATCGTAACAGATGTGAACGTCTGATGAAGACCTGGCTGGAAGAGGTTGAGAGACTGGCTCTGAGGCAATCTTCTTTGTCACCCACTCGATGGAGCTTATACTGTTGTTGTTCGGAAAAGGGTTTCCGACTGTATTAGGTCCACGGGGACGCTCCAACTTTCCCTCCTCTATCAGGTTCTGGATCTCATACCGTAACCCCAGGCAGCTGTCAGTTGTGTGCCCGTGATATTGGTGGAAGGCGCAGTATTTGCTTTTGTCGGCGTTGACTACAGGATTCCTGGGTTTGTAGTTTTCAACGGGCTTGAGGAGGCCTTCTTTGATCAACCCTTCCAGCATCTTACTCAGAGGCATATCCAGCTTGTCGAAGTGTACGGAAGGCTGCTTCGTGGAGGAGTTGTTGCTATGCGGGGCCGGGTTTCTGTTGCCTGACTATTGACCCTGATGGATGTAGTTGACAGAAGTATCTTTCCCTTTGCCGGGGGCCGGTGCGGGATTGAACGTAGGCTGGCGATGCGTATGCATGCGGGCATGCTGTAGCCAACTTTTCCTTGAGATCCCTTTCGAATTGTGTGCCGGCATTGACCATGGCTCGGAGATCTGGGAAGAAGTGATGGCTGATGAGCGTTTTGATGGACGGCCTTAAGCAGGACTTGAAGATCCGCATCTGTTCGTCTTTGGAAAGTGGCTCCATGATTTCGGAGAGTTTCCAACTCTACCTCTTGTATAATTCTCCAATGCTTTCATCTATCTTCTTCTCGGTGGTGATTAAGTCCTCACGACTTGTTTCCCACACCATGTTGGATCTGTACCGCTCTAGGAAGATATTACTGTTCTGATCCCAGGTATGGCGATCTGCAGGCTTGACCCTTAGGAACCACCGTAACACAGAACTCTTGAGAGTATGTTGGAAATGATCGGCCATTTGCTGGAGGGTTGCTCCTTTTGCTCTCATGCCGAGAATTTAGGTGTCAACATGCGTCTGTGGACATTCGGTTCCGTCGAATCTGTCCATTTCCGGCATTCTGAACTTAGCAGGGAGAGGCGTGATCATTCCCGGATCTGTGGATTTGAGTGTTTCTTGCTTTGAGCTGCCTATGCTGGCTTTCAGGTCTTTCATTTGTTCGACCATCCAGGCCAAGGCGGGGTCCAGTGGTGGACTTTGAGGCTCGGTGCTGGGTGCTGCCATATTAGCGGCAGTAATTGGAGGTGGGAGGCTTGATATATGTGGATATATAGGGGCCTCTTCTGGACTGTATCGGGGTTTGTCCCTGGTGTTTCGAGGTTCGTGTATAGGCAATGGATTGAACCTAGGAGGGTATTAGAGGACATAGCTTATGCGAGGGGCCTTAGCTTTTGTCGTTGGCCAAGTTGTGGCTTGATATGGTGCATACGTTGAGGGTTTGATGACACGGTGTCACATTGAACCTTCGGGGATGTTTTTAGCGTGGCTCCGCGTCAAAGTCAAGGCTGAAAAGCTTTTTTCCTCGGGTGGGGAACGACCTTCGATATCAACTTTTAAGTTTGACTTGTGAGGGAGATTGGCGTAAAGACATACACTTGGGCTTTATGACACGTACTAAGCCAAAAAGCAACCTTCTTCGACGAAGTGTGACACAAAGAGTGCATGGATTACACGGGCTAGGATTGGCTGTTTAGGACGACCATGTGCACGCTCGAAAGGGGTCTGGCAGACCAATCAAGCTGCAACTGAATCCCGGGTTGAGGGTTGTATGTGCAGTGTACCGAGCCAGCAAGTGCGGGTAGCGTGCGGTGTACCGAGGCAGCAGTGCAAGTAGTGTGCGGTCACTAAATTCTTTTCTGAGAAAAATAGGAATTTTCAGAATGTGTTTTAAAGAATTTATGCGCAGTTCAAAATATAGCATGAAAATCAAGTATGAACGGAAATGCACGAACATGTTATGATTTTGGATGAGATGAAAATGCAACATCTTTTTTTTTGTTTCGAAAACAGTTCGATGTTTTGGTCAACACACGCACACAAAAACGAGGAAGGGTAAACGAAAGTTTGACCCACGGAATGTTTTAAAAACAACGGTAGTTTTGAAAACACATTGCTTTTCCCTAGCGGAGTCGCCAACTGAAATTAACCAGATCGCGCGCTGGGGGCGCGACGAGCGGCATTTCGCAAGATTGGGACCTCGCTTCCGGAGAAGGAGAGGAGTCGCCACACAGTTTTGTATTATGAGCCCAAACGTTGAGAATGGCTGAGTTTGAAAAAAGGGGGTCGTTTTAATTGGTAGCCAAAACTTGAAAAAGACTTTGAAAAAGTGATGTTTTGTATTATGAGCCCAAACTTCAAAAATGGCTTTGAAAATGTGACGTTTTGTATTATGAGCTCAAACATGAAAAATGGCTGTTTTGTACCATAGATTGTTAGGTTCGGAGGTCACGTTACGTTTCGGGAAGAGTATATTGAGATCACCCGAAATGCCTCGTATGACGAGTCTTTCTACCTTTCTCGAAACTGTGTGCGTGTGTGTGTGTGTGTGTGTGTTGCATTTTGAAATGGGGCTTGAATGTCAAGCTTAATCTTGGTTTGAGTGACAAACGTTGATTTTATGATTAAAAAACGAGCGTTTGAATGACAAACATCGGTTTTGATTTGTTTTGAAAACGGACTTCAAGGACGAGCTTTAATCTTTAGTTTGAATGCCAAACGTTGATTTTAGTTAAAAAAGGAGCGTTTGGATGCCAAACGTCGATTTCGCGTTGTTTTCGAAAAGGAGTTCGAATGACGAACTCCAGTTTTGAACCGGGCATTACATTATGAACAATTTTATGAAAAGAGGTATTAAATGACATGCGATCAACGAGTCGTTTTTTGAATCGGACTTTTATAAGTAAATACTATCACGAGCCAAACGGCTCAGACTTGTAAATGACAGTATTTAAAGTGCGGTATCAACGGAATCAAACGATTCGGACGGTAAAGATGCGATCGACGAGCCAAACAGCTCGAAGTTGTAAAGGCATATAAATTAAATGACGGTATCGACGGATCAAACGATCCGGACTTAGTAAATGACGATCACGAACCAAACGGTTCGGACGGTAAATGTGCGAATCGACGGATCAAACGATCCGGACCGTAAATAACATACACATAAAAAACGAGGCCGGAACGCCGTTTTAACCCGAAATTACTTCTCTTACGGGAGAGAAGATGATTTTGGGGTAAAACGTATTGAACCCCGTAGACGGCATTACGTCTACATTTCGAAAGTTTCGACCGACACAATAATAGCGATTGACGCGTAAATCGAGGCGAAACGAGTTTTAGAGAGAGAGAGTGTTACCTATGGCTAGGGGTTGACTCTTTGACTCGGTTTACGTATACGGGATACGGTTTTGGTGTTTGAAAGGTGTTTCGAGGTTTTTTTGTTCGTGTTTGGTCGGAAAATGGGATTTCACGCAAATCGAGACAAAACGAGACTCGGGAGAGGGTGAAACTGCCTTGGGCCGTGAGCTTTGAGGGGAGAGGGTTAATGTTTTCCTTCTTTTTTTACAAATGACAGCCCTTGTATTTATAGGGTGAAAATGCAAAACAGGCCGGACGGCCTAAGGTTCAATTTTGGGGGGTTTTTGGTTATTTTGGAAAATTGGAGGACCTGAGGAGAATTCTGGTTTTTGGGGTAAAATAGGCCGGACGGCCAGTCACTCAAAATAAAGGGTATTTTGGTGTTTTCATCCTCGAATTTGATTGATGTTGATTTGTGGGGCTTGGCATGCGTGTCACGTGCCCCTGTGACTCAGCTACGCTAGTGATTTTGTCCCGTTATTCCCGATTTTGTCTGTTTTTTAAATAATTGTTCGAAAAATATCTGAAACGTCCCCGAAAAGTGTCGAAAAGTGCATTTTTCGAGGAAAGTTGTACTTTTACGTGTGATAACGTGTGTTGAGTACACTTTGATGTCGGGATGCACGGGACAGTCCCGAAATGTCTCGTTGACTCGAGAGCGTGGAGCTTAACGAGTTTCGGTTAACCTGGAAAGGGCCAGTTAACGGATTCCGGTTAACTTGTAACGGATTTTGACGATCTGAATTTGGGTACTTACACCTTCTTGCATATTGTAAAAAAAAAAAGTATATTTATATACATGGAAAAAATGAAAAAAAAATCACCCAACTATTCTCCTTTTCTGAATTTTACCATCAAACTCATTTTTCGTTTCATCTACATATCCAACTCATTTTTTTTTGCATCCTTTATCACTATCACTTATACCATTAGTTTTTCACCATTAAATTGTAATTTATCGTGCATGTGATTGATTTATAAGGGCTACTTTAGGTAATCCTATCTAAAAACTAAAAAATAAACTTTAAATTTATTTTTAAATTTTAAAAGTGTAGGGTTTGCATTATAAAAAGGAAAAACAAAAACCCTAGTAACCTCCTCTCCCTTCCTCATACCCCCCATCACTCCCATATTGTCCCCCTCACTCCCCCTTTCCCACTTCCCCACAGGTACGGTTACTCTCTTTCCCCTCCCTTCCCCCATCTCCGGTCATCCCCTTCACTTCTCTCCTCCATCCACCCTTTCCCTCCACAACACACACCATAAATTCGTCCATCCCCGACCGTCCTCTCTTCTCTTTTCCCATATTCTTTCCTCCCATTCATCCCAACCTAAAAAGCCTTAATTTTCTTTCAAAATCGAATTTGGGGGTTTGATTTCTTAACTGGTTTTTTTTTTCTTCAAAATAGGGGGTTTGATTTCAAAATCTAATTTTGATTTTGAAAATTAACGTATTATAAATTAACAAAAAATCAGAGGTGGGAAAAAATCTTCAGCAGCTCTTATAGGAATAGAGAATCCACCATGGTTGCTTGATAGATATATTATATGTCTCCCAAAATGAGTGTTTTGGGTGGTTGATGATGGCAGCGGTGGCGATGGCGGTGATATGGTGCTGGGTGTTGGTATACTTGCATCCCAAAATGAATATTCAAAAATGTATATTTACTTTACATAAAAATATAGTAATATATATATTTTTTAAATAAAGATATCATTTTTGTTATTAGAAAATACAAATCAGGAAAAATATAAAATAAAATATTTTTTTTAGATTTCAATTAATATTTTAGTGTTGTTCAAATAATAATAATTAATTTAGAAAAAAAGGAGTCTAATGACTAAATTGAGAAAACATAATAAGCTAGGGACTATTAAAAACAAGTTAAACTTTGAATATGTAGACTACGAAAAATACCCCTTATAAATTAATCCCATGCTCAACACATTACAATTTAACGGTGAAAAACTAATATGATTAGTAATGGTGACAATATATGAAAAAAAATGAGTTTGATGTGTTAAATGAAACGAAAATGAGTAGGATATTAAAATCAACGAAAGGGAAAATGGGAAATGGTTGGGTCCTTTTTTTTTTTGCATTTTTTCATATATATATATATATATATATATATATATATATATATATATATATATATATATATATATATATATATATATATATATATTTATATATATATGTAGGTGCTCAAATGAGAACCATAACAAAATGAGAACCGTTAGAACCACTTGTATATACTTATTTACAGTAGATACTTAGCTACTGTATACATATACAGTAGACTGTATATGTATACAGTAGTTAAGTATCTACTGTATACAAGTGTATAACCACACGTATACACTTGTATACAGTAGCTAAGTATCTACTATATATGTATACAGTCTATTGTATATGTATACAGGTATACAGTAGCTAAATATCTACTGTATACAAGTGTATACAAGTGGTTCTCACGGTTCTCATTTTAAACGGTTCTCATTGGAGCGTGACCCTATATATATATATATATATATATATATATATATATATATATATATATATATATATATATATATATATATATATATAAATTAAATAATCATAAAAGTATAAAAGAAAAAAAAAACATTAACTCTTAACGTGAAAATGAGGGAGTAATAATTAAATGTGACACTTGAACTAAACCAAGATTATGACTTAATCGAATCCACCTACTAGTGGAAATGATGTTGTTGAATCATAAAATTTGAGTCCCAAAATTATATGCATGTGCAATTTAGAAAGATGGTTTGGAATTGTATTGTTAGATAAATATATACTCCATCCGTCCCATCAAAACTGATACTTATTTCCTTTTTGGTCCGTCCCACCAAAACTGATACTGCCCAAAATGGCAAAGGAATCTTCACTATTTACCCCACTCATTCTCTCTCCTATTTCACTTTTACACTCACAACATTCTCTCTCCTAACTATTCCTCCCACTCATTCTCTCTCCTATTTAATTCTTCATACTCACAATATTTTCTTTCACTTTTTCTCTCACTTACTTTTCCTTAATTCCCGTGCCCGGAAATTTGGTATCAATGTTGGTGGGACGGAGGGAGTATGAACTTCAGTTGGTCGGTTGGTCGGTCGGTCCATGGGGAGGGATCCAATGGGTGTGCCTCTTTTGATACACTTCCACAGTACATGTCCATATTTCTTGGTCACTTGTATGACAAAAACTAATACTCCTTTTGATGTTTCTATATTATATACTCCCTCCGTCCCACAATAATATGTAAACTTTCTATTTTGGGTGTCCCACAATAATATCTAACTTTCCCAAAATGGAAAGGAATCTTTACTATTCTCTCCACTCATTTTCTCTCCTACATTATTTTAATACTCACATCACCATTATAATTTACTATTCTCTCCACTCATTCTCTCTCCTATTTTATTTTCACACTCACAACACTTTCAATATAATAATTTCTCCTTAATCCCCGTGCATTTTGCAAAAGTCCATAAAATTGTGGGACGGAGGGAGTATTTTTTTTTAATCTCAAAAAATAAGGTTTTATTTTCACATTTGGATGATTAAAATAAGTTGACGATTCCAAAAATGTTCGAATCATCACAAATCTAGCGACATGTTGTATACATTATTATTGAATAGACTGAAAAAGAAAAATAAACACGTAAACTAAATCGGGGCTTCACCGACGAATTTCCTTCGGCGTGACAGTAATTATTTGTTTTTATAGAGAGAAATCAATTGACAAAAGTTTAGAGTTAAAAGATGTGTTACCAAAATAATGTGAATTATGTCTTGTATTTATAGGCATAAGATTTGTATAGTCCATCTTTGATTAGGAAGTTGTGTGAGAGAATGTTATAATCCTCGTTGAATTATAACCACCCACAATCCTTATTTGAGTACAATTAGGTAGCTACTTTCTGTCCGTGTGCCTAGGAGACATGCTTCTCGGCATGTGATTTTTGGTCGGCCTGAGTTGATGCCGAGCTAGTAAGAGAGGAGTAAGAATAGGGAAACCCATTTCCTCTCTGTTGATAACCGAGGAGGATATCCTCGTCTTCTAATAAGGCCTAGGTCGGCCTTGTTGGATGCCCTGCTCGACATATGAGAATGTTTTAAGTGCCTTAGTCATTATTCGCTCTTCTATATCTAGGTCAACATAAAGGGAATGACGAGTAGGCACGATGAGCAATGGTTGGGAAGGCCCACTCCATTTTTCGTAATTGAGACTTATATGGATTATATTTTGGGCATAATCCATTGGGACTTGCCCGACCATAACCCACGTTCGTACCTCAGTTTATACCGTTCAATAGCCCCCGACTTCCTAGCTCGGCTATGTCGAGGAGAAAGTGGTACTCTACCTCAGAATAAACGGATACGAATGGGTTTTCACGAACCACGAGTTGTAATCATTTTATCCGCCAGTTATTATAGATTGGGTGAAACGCCCCATTATTGATGAGACATTCCTCTTGTAACTCGCCAGAAATATTAATTGTGGAGAAGAGACGGTGCCCTTTACCCTGTTTTGACCCATACCCATTTCAGATCTGGGTATAAAAGCCAAAACCAACCCCATTTTCAATCTTTTATCACTATTTGCATTTGAGAGAGGGCTATAAGCTTGAAAAATCTGTAGCCGTGTTCTTGGGTTTTCTGGGTTCGTTCTTGATTCTGCTGTTTGTTTTAGAGATTTTGTGCTTGATTTAGTTCGTGATTCCTTCATCATCCTTCTTATTCAGGTATAATCTCTTCTTCCCTTTCTATTTTCTGCATTTTACTTTGTAATTTATGGGTTTTGGAGTTGTTCTTGGAGGCCGCCATTGTTGCCTCTTTCTTGAAGCTTTTCTTGAGTCTTTATTGTGCCTTCCTCGTTCGTAGTCATGGCCAGAACATGGAGAAGTAATCCCAATGCCTTGTATTGTTATCACGCCCAGAACCGTAGGATTTATTTGAGAATCGATGGGCCGTGGATGATATTGAGTTTCAATGAGATAGGGGAGATTCTGAAGAGTATCAGTCTCCTAGAACCGAAGTGTGTTATCCTAGTAGGTTTAGGATTGACCGACCTGACGTTGAATCCCCAAACATTGTGTTATTCCACGATTGGATTCTTGACCATATCAACCTCTACTACTTGAATTCTGACCATTTGGAGTGACCTCCGTTGTTGGGTAAGGATCCCTCCTCGGTTTTATATAATAGAACGCAGAGTGATTCTTTTCCTCGTCTTCGTCCTTCCAAATTGCCTTGGCCAAATTTTGACCCTTATTCTTTTACTTGTGCAGCCATGACGGGAAGGGGAAGCAGAACTGCTCGTCATGTTGGTCCCTTAACTTTGGGGAGGATTGTAGATGCATTCACCGAGGGAGCCAATATTGGGGGCCGAGGTAGAGGATGTGGGAGGTCCAACCGAGGTAGAGTATACGTTCCTAGGTCCAAACCTATTAGAGCCTGGGAACCCATGATAGAGGAACTCCATTCTAAATATGGGGTGTCGAGGGAGGAATACCGACTTAGCTACCTCCCCGTTGTCCCCATCAAAAACTAGAAGGCCATGTAGGATTTTATGTACAACCTCAATTATGTCCATTTCTTCTATAAGCAGTTCCAGCTCGATTTGCGTCTCCCCTTAGATCCATTCATTTATGAGTTTCTTGAGGACATGCAAGCCATCCCAGCTATGCTAGGTGCCAAAGCCGTAAGGTTCCTCACCGGCTTCATCGTATTATGTCGTTGCTTAGGTTTTGAGCCTTGTCAGTCAGCGTTCCACCATTTCTTCTCTACCAGTTATAAGGAGGATACAAGGATTGTGGTGATAGGGAGTGACCCCAACCAACCCAAGCTCATCTACCCTATGTCTAGCAAAGTGTAGGGGTTGAACAACTACGTCATTAGGGTAGAAATCCGACAAGGTTGGGAGTTTGTTGCTCCCTCAAAGTACCCCGGTGTGCCCGATCAGGTGTGGAGGCCTAAGCGTAGTGGGCAATTAATTGAGAGGCTAACGCAATTTTCTAAGGTGGGCACCCTATGTTGATCGAGCTTGAAAACCGACCATAGGTACTATGTACAAGTCGACATCGTGCTCGGGCCTTTGGATGGGTTGATGCCCCTCGTCCACGGCGTAAGAGAGAACATGTTTCTAGACTGGAGGGTGCACCCCGACCTTCTATTTCATGATGAAGTGATGTATGCAAGTTGTACGACGACAAGTGCCTTGCCGAGGATGGCGTTATCGGTTGTATATTCCTTTGCTTCTCGCCTTTTCACACTTGTGCAATTCTTGATTCGTTGTTTGTGTCTCTTCGTCATATTATTAACTGTTGCTTCACATCATTTCAGATTTAACTAAAGAGCAGACCAAAAGATGGAGGAGGAAATCCTTGATCCCCAAGCTCTAGTGAAGTTGAAGAGGAGGACCTCTCGGTCCTCGGCCAAAAATAATAGACGGGATGACGCCGTTTATTGTTAAACAATTTTATCAACCAAGGATGCTAGGGTGTTGCCCTTGAAGCAGGTGGGGGGGGGTGCTGCTACCTCTACCGAGGAAGGAAACGACGGGCAAGAATCCCAAGTCGAGGAGGGGCATAGCTCCCAGGCCCTTGTCCCAGAAGCTGAGGAGGCCATAAGGCAGGTCAGTTTGGCTGATGTCGAGGAGCCAGAGGCAGTCCAAAGGACTCCTGGCCAGAAAAGGCCAAGTACTAAAGCCATTCCAAAGGAGCCTTCCTCGAAAAGGGTTGCTAATAGCTCTTCCTCTAAGGAGGTGAGTGCCCAACATGTAAAAACTTATACCAAGGCTGAGGTGGTTGTCAAATAGTTGGACGTTTACCCCACCATCAAGGGGCTTGATGTGCTAGCTAAGAAGGGCCCCAAGCTCAGGCTAGGCCATCCTGTCATCCACGGAGCCATGGATGAGGATTTGCTTGACATTTTTATTGACTACAGGCCGAGCAGGGAGGACTTGGCCAACAGAAAGGGCCTTATTCTCAGCGAGGTAAACCTTCTCGTCATTTCCTTTTTCCCTTCTCGGTTTTCATAATACTTGTATCTTTTGCTGATGATTTTTTGTCTTTGTAGCTTGCCACCACCACAGCTTATAAAGCCATAAAAAACAAGGCTGGTGACGATTTGGAACAAAAGCTCAATACACAGATTGAGAAGAATAAGGCCGATCTGGCCAAAGCCGTGGGGCTGCTGAAGTCCTTGAGGGTTGAAGTAGATGAACAAAAGGTTCAAGCTGAGCTGGGGAGAAACGCTGAGTAAGCAGATGCTCGGTATAAACAGTTAGAGGCTGAATTGCCTTAAAAAATTGTTGAGGCAGTCTCAGAGTTCAAGGCTAGCTCGACTTTCAAGCAGGCCTTGGCTGATAAGAAAACCACTATATATTCTGGTGGCTATCTCCATTTGGCCAGAAGAGAACTAGTGAACCCAATGCTAAATGCCGACGTAGGCTTGCTTGCTTGTCTTATCTGCCAAGATGCCTATGATGAACTTGCTCGGTCCAGCCATTCCTTAGTGCCATATTCAGAGAATGCCTTGAATGTCATAGCTGCTCAGGACGCTAGAGAAGGCCACCCAGCTTAGATTCCTCCCCCCCCCTCCCGTCGACTCTCAAAACATCTATGCTCTAATCGAGAAGATTCAAGACGATGAGGCTTTATAAGGAGAGGAGGGTGAGGCAGAGGAGGATCAAATTGAGCAGATCACAATCCCTGAAGCCGAGGCCAACAAAGATGACCTCTTTACTAATGATGATAATGATTAGGGTCCTCCTATTTTGTTTTTGTTGTAATTTTATGGCCTTCAATGTACTACAACTTCCTTTATCAATACAATGCCTTTTTTCAATTCTTCATCGTGTTTAATTTACTCTTTGATATGAACTGCTTGTATGTTTCAATGTATGTTGAATGATTCAAGTGTTGTACACTTTTTCTTAAGGACCCATCTTTCTTGAGAAGCCGAGAAAGGTCTCCTCGTCATTTGATATTTGTCTCTTAAATCGAGGAAGCTCGTTCGGTTTAGACATTTAGATAACTTGCAAGTTTATTTATTAAGCTGAGGAAAGTTTGCTCGGTATAACACTTAGGTCATTTTTGAGAGCTTGTCTCTTCATGCCGAGGAGGTTCGTTTGGTCATGAGTCTTAGACAGTTTTTAACGTTTTACCTCTCTATGCCGAGGAAGGTCGTTCGGTCATAGGTATTGGGTATTTTTTTGATATTTTTACCTCTCTATGACGAGGAAGGTCATTCGGACATAAGTTTTAGGCATTTTTGATGTTTCACCTCTCTATGCCGAGCAAGGTCGTTCGGTCATAGGTGTTAGGCAAATTGGTAGGAATTTATCCCTTTGATGCCGAGGAGGGATCTCCTCATCTTTCATAGTTTATATTGCAAATCATTTGCCTTGTTGAAACTGAATCTTTATTAATTGGAATTGATTACATCAAACTTCAATCCTATTTTACTTGAAAATAAAGAAAAAGTCTAACAAGTACTAATCTATTACATAAAAAACAGACTATAAACTGATAATAATATTTTCGTGGATGATCAGAATGCCACAAATGTTTCAGCTCTTGCTCATCTAGAGTCTTCATTCTGTAGGTCCCTTCTCTGATAATTTGAGTGATGATGTAGGGGCCTTCCCAATTTGGGGAGAGCTTGTTTTGTTCTTCCTTTCTTCCACTAGCTTCTATTTTTATAAGTACCCACTCTCCATTTTGGAATACTCTCTTGTTGAACCTTTTGTTATGATAGGCTTTAGTCCTTTGCTTATAGTTAACTATTCTCATCTGAGCTGCTAGTATTTTTCATCTACTAGGTATAGGTCTATCAGCCTATTGACTTGGTTGACTTGCTCATCAAAGTTTGAATTTCTAGTCGTAGGGATAGCCATCTCAGCTGGTACCATAGCCTCAGATCCGAAGGTTAGTGCGAATGGGGTTTCCGCGGGTGGTTGTGCGAACTTCCCACAAGGCTAAGGGATGTTCATCCAACCATCTACCATCACTCCCTTCTAGGTTCTTGGTTAGGGCTATAAGCACCAACTTGTTGGCTGCTTCCTCTTGTTCATTGCATTGAGGTCTGCTCACATATGACTTAATGTGTCTGACTCCAAGTCATTTCAGCTCTGCTGTAAATGCCTTTAAAAACATAAGACCATGATCTGATATAATGGTGTGTGGAACCCCAAAGCGACACGAAATGAAGTCGTGGAAGAAGTTGATTGCATTCTCCTCTGCTAGTTTGGCTAAGGCATTTGCCTCTATCCACTTGGAAAAGTAGTCAACTGCCACGATTACATACTTGCAATTACCTCGGGCGTGTGGGAAGGGGTCCGATGATGTCGATTCCCCACATTTCAAATGGCCACATAGGTATTATGAGTGTCTGTTCCACTGCTAGAAGTCTGGGAATGTCAGCGTATCTCTGGCACTTGTCACACTTTCTTACGTAAGCTTGCTTGTCATCTCTCAGGTTTAGCCAGTAGTAACCTAGCATGATGATTTATTCATCTCTCAGGTTTGGCTAGTAGTAACCTAGCGTGATGATTTTGTCATCGAAGGTTATGGCCCCCGGGTGATCACCACAAATGCCTTCGTGGATTTCTGTTTCCTTGGGATGGACGCACCTTAGCAGGGGCTTTGTAAATGATCGTCTATAGAGAATTCTGTTCATCACTGTGAACCTCACTGATTTCTTCTTGATAAGTGTAGCACGTGATTCATCCTCTTGGAGTGGTTCTTTTCAATGAATTTCATGTATTCATCTATCCAACACTTCTCCTCCCCTCTTCGTAGTCTTTCGTAGGTAGGTTCTTCGTGTTGGTCTCAAAGGTGGCAACAATCATGAAAAACAGCTGAGGGGGGGGGTGAATAGCTGTTATAAATTTTTTGCCCTCTTTTGAAAACCTAACCTCTTGCTTACAAACCTCTTGCAGCGTATTATAAACCGCAAGTGGAATTGCAAAATGCACAGCGGAATTACAGAGTAAAATGGTGCGGTTTATGAGGTGCGGTTTTGTAAGCGGTTTTCAGTGCGGTTTTACAAAACTTAAAAGTGAGATTTGACAAAGTTAACTGCAAACACAATTCACAATAATGGATAAATGAGAACAAGATCAAACAGATAAAGATTAAATAATTAGCAAAGGACAGTAAGTAAATATGCAAAAATGAAGAACACAATATTTGGAGTGGTTCAATCGTAAATGATCTACATCCACTACCAAGATGGTTAGTCTTGTATTTTCTAAAAGTTAGATTTTATATTGAGTATGAGAGATTAGAAAGTACAAAGTACAATACTCAGATCTAAAATATGTTCTATGAAGATCAATCCTAGACTATAACCAGTGTATCTCAAATGAATAATCTATGTGATTAAACAAGTGAGGCGCCTATGGTGATAAACAAGATCAAGGCTCTTTGAATCTATATGATGTAGATCACAATGATTCTTGGGTGTTTAAGGCTTGATTTCTGGGCTGGGAAATATTTCTTTAAGGAAGAAGATGAAGATTCAAAGGGCTGAATATTTTCTGGGCAGAGCTTCAATCTTCTTATTATGAACACACTGAAATTTCAATTTCTCAAGCAATCTTCAAGTGTTGAAGATTAGGGGTATTTATACCTAAGCACCAAGAAAGTAGCCGTTTGACATAACTATTTGCAAGGACTGAACTGGTGCATTCTGATTGGTCCACAAATCCACTTTTGTCCTTTGGTACATCAGTTGCAGATAAAGCTGATCAAACCTCGGCTGTAAAAAAGGTATCAAGGACATCTGTCACCTTTTCAAGATCCTTACAGATCTTGCTGACACTTAGTCACGTGACAAGATTTGGTGGTTGACTTTTGATTTGCTGACGTGGATTCCAATAGTCATAAGTGGTTCATCTTCAAGTCTTCAATCATTGGATGCGGTCTGGTGTGAAGCGGTTGAGTAACTGCGGTTACACCAGATGAGGTTTCTTAGTGCAGTCTCAAGAATAGAATCTATACTGCGGTTAGTAAGTGCGGTTTCACTACTGCGGTTTGCACTAGGTCTTCAAGATGCGGTTTCAGATAAGGAATTCCACAGAGCAATTTCCTAGGAGCGGTTTACTCTTGCGGTTTTGATGGTGCGGTCTGAAACTTTTGAACTGAAACCTCATGTCTAATGAGTCTTGTGCCAGTCTTCAAGCCAAATTTATCCTATTCTATAAAATGGACTTATGCTAAAAAATTGAAGTCTAAGCTTCATTACTTATGGGCCTAAAGTCCTTAAAATAGAGAAGAGGTTATGGTATCAATCAAATCTAAGCTAAAGCTAGGAGGGTTAAAGTATGCATACCCAACAATATCCCCCTATTTGATTGATGTCATTACCTACTATAACAAAAGCAAACATTGTTCTTGGTAAAAACATGTCCATAATAATTAACATGGTAAGTCATGTCCCAAGTCAATGCACACACTAGCTTAAGTTATAGATTTCTATACTATTGAAAGATTGAAAAACTTACAACTTGAAAGTATAGAAATGCATTCACTGCACTTGAAAAATATGAGTTTAAGTTTAAAGTACGATTTAAACTGAGTGTTTAAACTTCAATTCAAAAATATGATTTTAAGTTAGAAATTATTTGAATGTGGTTTTAAACCATTGCGGTTTCATTGTTCTACAAACAAGCAGTTTGATATGAACAAGGTTTTGGAACCATGATGCAATTTTCATTAAGTTGGCAATAAGAGGATACTCAGAAAGATCTGTCATTTCATTCAAAGCAAGGGGAAAGATGACATTGATTACATGTTCATAATCCTCAGGCGTGAGGCCTTCGGATGACTCAGAGGACTGGAATTCAAAGATTCCTGACTCAACTGTATAGACGACAGGGTGTTTGACACGACTGGGTTGAGAAGGATGGGGTACCAATCCAAGCTCCATGATCATTTGCTGTCGGCTGGCTATTGGCCCTGAGAATGTCTCCCAATTCTTCAACGGCATCTCTGTCTTAGTCACCAAAGTGCGGGGATCGAAAGGCTCTTCACCACCGTCTCCAATTACGGCAACTACCTCATCATCTGAGCTGAAGTCGATCAAATCAGGGATATGTGCTTCCTCATCAAACAAATTTTGCAAGCTCCAGTCACTGTCTTCACTACTGGCAGCTTCTGTCTGGCTGATCTTCGGAAGAGCTAACTCAAAGGCGGAGAAATCCATTACCCCGGATGAGAAGGATGCTGACCCTTTGCCGCTGTTCTAGTTTCCTTTGATGACATACTCGTTCTAAACGGTAGTCGTAGCTCCAGAAATGTCTGGCAAGTCGATGAACATTCTCCGAACAGGATTTGCTGGTTTTCCCCTAACTTTATCAAGGTTTTCCAGAAGGGTTTTCCTCCGGCAATCACTTTCACCGTATTGGGTCCCACCTTTTGTAAAGTAATGGGTCAGAGACAAACTGTAAGGATGGAGTTGGACCCCTTCACTTCATTTTCCTGGAACTATGCCTTTAGCTTTTCTGTCATCCCGAGAGTTTGGTTTGTATCCCAAGCCATATCTGGTAGTCTGTTCCTTTACATCAATGATAGTATTGCGACCCTGCAGTCTTTTGCCCAATCCAAGCCCCGGAAGATAACCCATTTTTCTCATCATTCTCATGGCCGGGGGAATTTTAGCGGAGGTAGTAGTGAGGTCAGTGCAACATACTTGTGCTTTGGAAGAAGCTACAGAGAATTCGGTCAAGGAAAACCCTTCATCATCATGCTTAATTTCCAATATCGGAATACCTCCAGTGCTGGTTCCTTCCACTGTGACACTGTCTCCGTAAATAATGGTGATAGTACCATCACTTGACTGAAATTTGACGCATTGGTGCAGAGTAGAGGCTACCCCATTTATCTGGTGGATCCAAGGGCGTCCCAGCAGGGCGGTAATTGAAATCGGAATGTCAATCACTTGAAAGTCAACGTCCATGAACTTTTTCCCGAACCATAACTTGAGAGTAGCAATCCCCAAAACTGATCGTGCAGTGGAGTCATAGGCCTTAATAGTCTGACTAGAAGGCTTCAAATCCGTGGGCTTCAAATCTAATAAGTCCATCATCTTTGCTGGCAGGACATTCATTGCAGACCCTCCATCGACTAATACCCGTGGCAACCGACGTTCTTCCAACTGGACCGTGATGTAAAGAGGTTCGTTATGACTAGCCCCATACTTTGGCAGATCCAAGTCAGTGAAGGTAATGATGTTTCCGTAATGGATACTTCCAATCATCTGGACGACCTCATCTGGGGTGACATCTATGGGCACCATGGTCTTGGCCAAACTTTCTTCTAGTTTCAGCTTATGAGGGTATAAAGAGGTTAACAAGGACCACAAGGAGATATTGGCCTGAGTACACTTCAACTGAGTCAGCACCGGATCTTCCTTGTCAGAGTCTGGCTTTTCTGCTTCTGGCTTATAGGGCCTTTTGTCTGTTTTCGGCTCAGAGACGGCATTTATTTTGTCACCCTTAGGCTGTTCAACATTCATCTGTCCGGGCCGAGTCATCACATAGACATTAGACTTCTCTGAATCGTCATTCCTGCCGGCGGAATCTGTTAGCTCTTTCAAAGTCAGAGGCGGGCTCTTGCTGGCGTATGGCCAATTCTGCTGATTAATCTGATTGACAGCGCTACCAGAGGCATAGGCGGCTTCCCGAATCTGATCCCAGGTTAATGACATTCTGGCTTTCTCGGGGTTTGGAATTTTTAACTAACTTAGCGACTGGCTGATTTCAGCTTCATCCTTTTCACTCAGTGCCTTGACAGTCTCATTCAGGCTTTTCAAGGTCATCATGCAACATGAATTATCAGAGTCTGGAGGTTTGCTAATGGCTTCCTCACTTGGACCTAGCAACTTTTTCAGCAGAGTGGGGTCACATTCCTCATCACTGTCAAGCATATCCCTTCTTTCTTTAGGGGTCAACCTTCTGAAGGCATCTTTGACGTTGGCCAAACACTTTCTGAAGTGGGAAATTCCATCATCGAGAAGGATTTCTACGGGGTCAAACCTCATGGCGGGTTCCTGTTCTTTACTATCAGGAAGATTTTCTGGGCTTTTCGGCTTCTGGGCTAACCACTCCTCTACTGTTCCTTCTGGCATTTCGACTGTGTCTTCCTCAGTATCACTATAGTAACTCTCGTGAGAACTCTCATCTTGACACTGATGACCAATGAAGGCAAAAGCAGGTCGGGATACTTGGCGCCATATAAGGGGTATCTTGGACTTTTCCTCTGACTTGGGGATTACCAAGAAAACATCATTGTCATCATAGGACTTAAAGGGGACCGGGGTCGCTTCGAACCTTAAGACTCTTTCCAGGGCATCCATACACTCTTCTTCAGACAAGGTTTCAGGGGTGACTCTTAGCACTGCAATGGAGTCTACTCTTCCCGACGGGGGTTTGGCCTCAATGATGCTTACATGTTCTAGATCGGCGGGTGGAGCCTACTTCCCTCTTTCAGCTAAAGCTTCGATCAAGTTCCTCCATTCACCGACCAAGTCTTTGTAAGGAGTATTGAACTCTAGGATGTAGAATTCATATGCTGCCTCATCTGAGCTTGTATCCTTTTTCTCTTCCGAACCTTCACACAGGCTACAAACACATTTTGAAGTGATACCATCTCCCATTCCAGGTCCGTGGTTTTCTACTTCATCTTGTCCTCCGGGTTTTACTTTGGTCGACTCCAAGTTCATTCCTTCTACTGAACTGTCATCATCACTGTAAATCCAACCATTAATGTTCTCATTTCCGACTGATTCTTCACTGCCACTGTCTGGTAGATAGGCAAACTCACAGGCGTTGGTTATGGGCTAACTCTTCTTCCCTAATCATCTGGTTACCCAAACCAGTACTGTTCTCTGTCAAATCGGCCATTCTGACTCTCTGGACTGACAAAGCTGAGGATTCTGGTGAACTGTCTGAGAATTCTGCGCTAACAAGTCACTAACCCGGTGTTCTCACCCCACTTCTTTCTCGCTGCGGGAAAGGGATAGGAGAGGTTTAGACTAGGGGTAGGTGTTTAGGCTGAAGGCTCAAGCAATATGCAAATTAAGAATCTTCCAGTTTACTTAAAACAGTGTCTTTTATTAATTTCTATTTGGTTGGAAAAGGGGTTCTGCCCTTCTTTTTCGCAAATACTCTAGATCCTGGATCAGTGGGTTCCGTCACTACATCTATAAGCCCCTCGTATTCCACCTGTATTTCAACCTCCCAGGGTGGACAGCCCCGGGCGAGGGTCCTATAGGGCACGCGGATCCCATCGACCGAGAGAGAAGAACGGTCCTAACGGTTCTAGCGGGTCATAGGAACTTTTAACGCACGAGCGATGCGGATTATAGTCAAGGCAATACCGGGAAAGTCTCGTCTTTCAGCCTTAACAAAATTTCGGCAGAATTTTGCTTGCGCGATTGACGTTTTGACTTTTCGATAATTTCCAAGAAGATAATAGGCATGGGTCGGGCGGTAAAAGCCGGATGACACAGTGTCACATTGAACATCGTTGCATACGCCGTGCGTGAGTCAAGATAGAAGTCAATGCCGGGTCAAGATCTTGCCAGTTTTTCCTTGTCGGAATTTTGGCAGAGCTTCGCTTGAGCGAAAGATCTTGACTTCCGTTATAGACTAAGGCTTGACCTTTACGGGGATATGCAACTGGGCTATATGACACGGACTAGACCAAAAACCAACCAAAAGTCACGGTTTTTTGAAACGTGTGACACGGACTGTGCATTGGTCGACGCTGGCTGCCACGGGGAGTTTGGGGTGATTCCGTACGCACCCGGGAGCATCGTAAGGCTGTCCGTGACTGCAGCTGAAAAACCACCCCGGGTTTAAAGGGACGTGCGTGCAAAGTGTACAGGATATATAAGGTGCGTGTAGTGTGCGGCCTCTTAAAAATATTCCTTTTTGAGTTAAAACAGAGATTTTCAGAAATGTGTTTTAAAGGAATGATTTTTCGGGACGGGGGAAAAAGCAACAGATAAGGCACGTAAATTTTATGGGAGCCCCAGTCAGTCTTGGAACTGAATAACCCCAAGCTACCAAGGCTACCAGATTAACCTCAATTTTTCCTGGTGGAATTGCCACTGAGGCCGCCCGGTCAAAATCCAAGGAGGATTGAGCCGTACGACTGCATGGATCAATTTTCCAGGTTCCACTCCTTTGCAATTTCAGGTTGCTTCCAATGGTGGTGACCTCTTCTTCTTTGGTTCCCCAGCAGAGTTGCCAAACTGTGAATGTGTGCCCAAATTCTAAATTTTGTTTTTAGATCGAATTCACGCGAGTTTGAAAACATCCGGTTTAATTTGAAAAATGGAGACGCCACGCCATTTTGATTTCCTCAAAACTTTAAGAAAAAGGATTTTAGGGTTCGGAGGTTAAGTTACCCCTTGGGAAGAACGGATCATCGTTCACCCAAGGTGCCTTGCCGTAGCAAATCTCCCTAGATTCCATTTTTCGTGCTTGCTTGCATGCTTTCTTGTGTGCATGTGTTGAAAAGAGAAAAGGGGGGGGGGGAATGTCCTAAGTTGTCTTCCGGACGTACAAACCATTTAGTTGGTTGTCGCTCGGGATTCCTTGGATTTTTATGTGTTAGGGACTTTGATCCCGTCCTCATCTTGGACTTGTGATCATCGCTATTTGACCTTGGGTCTTGCGTGATCGAGAGAAGGACTCTCTTTTACAGTCCAAAATGGGGTTCTTTAGGAAAGGAGTGACCTTAGCCCATCAATCCTACGCCTTGAGACGATTGAGCTTATATGGGAGCTATCATGCTCGTCTCAAGCGATAATCGGAGATATAGGTTCAAGGTTTTATCCCTTTCTAAAGAGATTGTGGCACCTTTAATGGAAGAAACGATGTAAAGATAGGATCTTTACACCGGTTCATTCCGAAGGTTGCTAATGGGGGCATGGGGGAATGCATGTAAAAATGACATTTTTAGTGAAAAGATGACATTTTTGGGTGCAAAGGATGCTTTTGATTGCAAATGATGCTTTTTAATGTAAAGAAAGGATTTTTAATGCAAAGGATGCATTTTTATGTAAAGAAAGGATTTTTAATGCAAAGGATGCATTTTCATGTAAAGAAATGATCTTTAATGCAAGGGATGCATTTTTATGTATAAAATTGAGTTTTAGGGTGCAAAGGATGCAATTTGAATATAAAGATTACATTTTTATATGCAAAGGATGCATAAGGATACCATTTTTATGTGAAAAAAGGGATTTTTAGGTGCAAAGGATGCACCTTTAATGCAAAGATTACATTTTTATGGGCAAAGGATGCTTATTTCATGCAAAGGATGCAAAGGGGGAGGGGGTATGATTTATATGAGTAAAGATAGGATCTTTAACAACTAATACCAAGTCCCAAGCAAGATAATAGTAATATATGAATGCAAGGAGCAATTATATCACATAAACAAGCATAATGCAAGGTGAAGGGGTGAGAGGTTACCAATGGTGGTGACCTCTTCTTCTTTGGATCTTGCCTAGTGGATGGACCAACTTGGAAGGCTTCAAGGAGGAGGGAGGTGGCTTCTTGGCACTCTTCAACTTCTTGGATTTTCGCAGCAGGGCTTGAACAGAGCTTTTGATACTGAATATGGTCTGTTGTTGGTGTCTAAAATGGGTAGAGGAGGGCTCTATTTATAGGCAGTCTGGATAAGGCTAATGAGGCCGTGCGGCTAGGAGTCTTCTCCTAATGCAGCCGTGCAACATTATCCTGTATGACTCAGCATGTTTCTAGAATCATGCAAGGTGGCACTTCTAGAAGGTTTTCTATATTAAGGAAAACGTGCCCTTTTAATTTAAATCAGACCCTTCATTCCTCGGAAGGTTCGGAACAGTTCCGGAATTGCTCCCGAACTTTAGGAAAGTCCGGGAAATTGCCAGAAAACTTAACCGGAAGGCATGAGCCAGATTTGGGTACTTACAGTGATGTACAAAGCTTCATTATGCCCCGAGGCATCTCCCGGCAGGTCTTCACCACAGAAGGTGAGCATACTGCCATACAGTTGGGAATCGTAGATCTGGTCTCTTTTCGGAGAAGGAGAGTCATCAAGCCATCCGTTTCGTGTCTTCCTCTTGCGAGGTAAAGCTTTTGGTGGTGCCTCGAGATTGTGTTGAGGCTGCTTGCGATGGTGGCCGCCCTTGGTTAGCACGTTGATTGAGTGCGAGTGCCAAGTTGACTTTGACTTTCCTTTGCCGGCTTATGCCCTAAAGTTGGGCAAATTGAACCTGGACTGATCCCGCGGGGGATTAGGCTTCTGACTGGCAGTGAGGTTGTCAAGATTTGAGGTATTTCGATGTCCTGAGGCCTGAACTCTGGTGTCAGCAGGATTTTTCGGCTTTTCCACCCCTGTCTGCTCTAAAGCTGTATGGCCTGGAGGAAGGGAGGACTGGCTGGAGTAGAGTACGTATTAATTGAACTTCCCGGATGGCTCTCCGAGTGTACCCACACTGGTATCTCCAGCTTCATATCTTTCCCTTAGTTTCTGTTGAGAAGACTTCTTCTTCTGCTTTCTGGGAGAATCACCCCTGATCATGTCTTGGAACTCGTACTCAAGGCGTTCGGAGCAATCATAAACATCGTAACTGATGTGGACATTTGATGAGGACCTGGTTGGAAGAGGCGGAGGAACTGGCTCTGCGGCAATATTCTATAGCACCCATTCAATGGAGTTCACACTGTTGTTGTTCGGAAAAGGGTTTCCGACTGTATTGGGTCCACGAGGACGCTCCAATTTTCCTTCCTCTATCAAATTCTGAATTTCGTACCGTAACCCCACGCAGTTGTCGGTGGTATGGCCATGATACTGGTGGAAGGCCCAGTACTTGCTTTTGTCAGCGTTGACTATGGGATTCTTGGGTTTGTAGTTTGCAACGGGTTTGAGGAGGCCTTCCTTGATCAACCCTTCCAGCATCTTACTCAGCGGCATGTCCAACTTGTCGAAGTGTACGGCAGGCTGCTTCGGAGTGGAGTTGTGCTTTGCGGGACTGGGTATTTGTTGCTCGACTGCTGTCCCTGATGAATGTAGTTGACAGACGTATCTTTCCCTTTGCTGGGGGCCGGTGCGGGATTGAATGCTACTGCTGATCGATATCTGTATGGCTGTGCAGTGGCCAATTTTTCCTTGAGATCCTTCTCGAACTCTGAGCCAGCATTGACCATGGCTCGGAAATCGGGGAAGAAGTGATGGCTGATGAGAGTTCTGATGGACGGCCTCAAGCAGGACTTGAAGATTCGAATCTGTTTATCCTTGGAGAGTGGCTCCATGATCTCGGAGAGTTTCCAACTCCACCTCTTGTAGAATTCTCCGACGCTTTCATCTGCTTTATGCTCGGTGGTGATTAAGTCCTCACGACTTGTTTCCCACTCTAGGTTGGATCTGTACCGCTCTGGGAAGATGTTACAGATCTGATCCCAGGTGTGGCGATCTGCAGGCTTGACCCTTAGGAACCATCGTAACGCTGAACTTTTGAGCGTATGCTGGAAGTGATCGGCCATTTGCTGCAGGGTTGCTTCTTTCGCTCTCATGCCGAGAACGTAGGTGTCAACGTGCGTTTGAGGACATTCGGTTCCGTCGAATTGGTCCATCTCCGGCATTCTGAACTTGGCAGGGAGAGGCGTGACCATTCCCGGATCTGTGGATCTGAGCGTTTCTTGCTTTGAACTGCTTATACTGGCTTTCAGGTCTTTCATCTGTTCGACCATCTAGGATAAGGTTGGGTCCAGTGGTGGACTTTGAGGCTCGGCGCCGGGTGCTACCATGTGAGTGGTAGTGATTGGAGGTGGAAGGCTCGATATATGTGGATATATGAGGGCCTTTTCTGGACTGTATCGAGGTTTGTCCCGGTGTTTTGGGATTCGTGTATAGGCAATGGGATGAACCCAGGAGGGTATTGGAGGATATTGGCATCTGTTTGAGATGGTCCAGCGGTGCGCTGGTTGTACTGAGTGATGGGAGTAGTACTGGCTTGGTCGTATAGGACAGGGTTGCCCTGAGAGGTGGCAACATGAAGCCTAGGTCGGCTGTTTCCTTGGTTCGAAGGCATCCCGTAAATTGGCGGGGGAGGAACCTGGTTGAAGGTTTGAGGAGCTGGTTTCGGGTAATCGTCATCCTCGATTAGGACGAAAGTACCGTCTGACTGGGGGATAGCTGCTATACCTCGCTCATTCAGAAGCTGTACCACGAAATTCTGGTGATCTTCTTTCTGCCTCTTGTGAACGTCACAAGCCCGGATGGCTTCTTCCAATGTCATATATGTTACCGGTGGCGGGGGTCCGTCCCCATCACGATTTCTCGGTGAGCTTGACATGTCGGATATTCTGGCTGAGGGAACTGAGGGAACCGAAGAACTGCGACGCCGCCAGAATCGCGACTGGGCGAGACGCTGACCCAAAATTCTGAACCACTTTCTGCTCGCTGCACGGAACGAAATGCAGGGTTTAGGCTTCGGAAAGGGTATTTGGCTCAGGGTTTCGGGCTAGTGCAATGTGCAGTCACCGATTAATGTTTACTTAAAATGCATTTTCTCAGAGTCCTAATCGGTTGGAAAAGACCGTGTCTTCTTTTTCGCAACTAACCTAAGGCTCTAATCAGTGGATCTCGTCACTACGTTTATAAGCCCCTCGTTTTTCACCTCTAGATCGTCTTCCTGGGACGGACAATCCCGAGCGAGGGTCCGATAAGGCAAGCGAGTTCCACCGACAAAGGAAAAAGTGAACTTAAGGCTATCTGGTCACGTAAACTTCCAACGTATGTGACACACAGGCCACGATCGAAGTCAACGTCCTTAAGTTAAGGCGGGGATTGTGCCAAAATTTCGGCATGACCTCTCCTGACTCGCTTGCGCTAGGGGCCTTAGCTTTTGGCGTTGGCCAAGTTGTGGGTGGCACGGTACATACGTTGAGGTTTTGGTGACACGGTGTCACTTTGAACCTTCGGGTATATTTTTCGGCAGAGCTCCGCGTCAAAGTCAAGGCTGAAAAGCTCAAGACTTCGGGTCGGGAACGACCTTCAGTCTCAATCTTTCGAGCTTGACTTGTGATGGAACCTGGCGTAAAAAACATACACTTGGGCTTTATGACACGTACTAAGCCAAAAACCAACCGGGGTCTTGGACGAAGTGTGACACAAAGAGTGTATGGTTTACACAGGCTACGATGGGCTGTTTAGGACGACCCCGTGCGCGCTTGAAAGGTGTCTGGCAGACCAATCGAGCTGCAACTGAATGGTCATCCCGGGTTACGGGTCGTAGTGTGCAGTGTACCGAGGCAGCAAGTGCACGTGAAGTGCGGTGTACCGAGGCAGCAGTGCAAGTAGTGTGCGGTCACTAAAATTCTTTTTCTGAGTAAAACAGAGATTTTCAGAATGTGTCTTAAAGAATTTTATGCGCAGTTCAAAATGTAACACAAAAATCAAGTATGAACGGGAATGCACGAACATGTTATGATTTTGAAAGAGACGATAATGCAACACCTTTTTTTGAAAAAAACCGTTCGAGGTTTAAAGCAACACTCGCACACAAAAAAACGAGGAAAGGTAAACGAAAGTTTGACCCACAGAAGGCTTTTTGAAAATAACGGTAGTTTTGAAAAAGTATCCAAGTCCCCAGCGGAGTCGCCAACTGAAATTACCCGGGGTTCGCGCGGGGCGAATGCGGTTGTCTTTCGCGGGATTGGTGTTTGAGACCTCGCTTTTGGGAAGGAGAGGTGTCGCCACGCGGTTTTGTATTTTGAGCCCAAACGTTGAAAAACGGCTTTAGTGAAAATGGTGTCGTTTTTATTGGTAGCAAAAACTTTGGAAAAGGATTTGAAAAGGGGTGTCATTTTTATTGGTAGCAAAAACGTGACAAAAAAGCTTTTTTGAGTACCAGAGATTTTTAGGTTCGGAGGTCACGTTACATTTCGGGAAGAGTATTTTGAGATCACCCGAAACGCCTCGTATGACGAGTCTCTCTACCTTTCTCGAAAATATGTGCGTGCGTGTGTGTGTGTTTGCAGTTTGAAAATGGGGCTTGAATGACAAGCTTAATCTTGGTTTGAATGTCAAACGTTGATTTTGTGATTCTTTTTGGAAAAAGCGAGCGTTTGAATGACAAACGTCGGTTTTGGAGTTTTTTAGGAAAAGTGATACGAGTGATTATTGTGAACTTTTAACTTAAGTGTCAAATGTTGAATTTTAAGAAAAGAGCGTTTGAATGTCAAATGTCGGATTTTGAGTTTGAAGATGATCGTTTGGATGCCAAACGTCACTTCGCGCGTTTTTGAAAGAGAGTTCGAATGTCAAACTCCGGTTTTGAACCGGGCATTACATTGATAAGTAAATACTATCACGAGCCAAACGGCTCGGACTTGTAAATGACAGTATTTAAAGAGCGGTATCGACGGAATCAAACGATCCGGATTTTAAAGGTGCGTTAAGTAAATAGCATTCAACGGATCAAACCATCTGGACCGTTAAATAACTATCACGAACCAAACGGTTCGGACTATAAAGTTGCGTAAAGTAAATGACGTTCAACGGATCAAACGATCCAGAATTGTAAATGACATTAAAAGTAAAGGAACAGGGCCGGAATGTCATTTTAACCCGAGATTACTTCTCTTACGGGAAGAGAAGAGGATCTAGCACTAAAATGTATCGGACCCCGTTGACGGTGACGTCTACATTTCAACAACGTTCAACCGAAACGGTTATAGTGGCTGGCGCATAAACCGAGACGGAATGAGTGTTTAGGGAGAGAGAGTGTTACCTATGGCTAGGGGTTGACTCTTTTGGCTCGGGAGGCGTATACGGGATACGATTTAGTGTTTGGAATGGTGTTTCAAGGTTGTTTGGTTTGTATTTGGTTGAAATAAGAAGTTTTCACGCGAATCGAGGCAAAACGGGGCTCGAGAGAGGGTGAAACCAGTTTGGGCCGTGGCTATTTGAGAAAATGGATAAGTTTTTTTCTTTTTTCAAATGTTTGACAGCCCTCTGTATTTATAGGGTGAAAATGCAAAAGAGTCTGGATGGACTTATGCTGAATTTTAGGGGGTTTTGTGGTATTTTTGAAATTGGGAGGACATGCTGGCATTTCTGTTTTGCCTGTAAAAGAGTCCGGATGGACTGTGACAGCATCCCAGGGGTATTTTAGTCTTTTCACACTAAAATCTGATTGATGTTGACCGGAGGGCTGTGGCATGTGTGCCACGTGCCCATGTGACTCACCAGGGCATGGTTTTTAGTGCCATTATTCCCGATTTTGTCCGTTTTTTAAATAACTGTCCGAAAAATGTCCGAAATGCCCCCAGAAAGTGCCGGAAGTGCGTTTTTCAGGAGAAGCTGTACTTTTACGTGTGACAACGTATGTTGAGTGTGCTTCAATGTTGGGATGCGCGGGGCAATTCGGGACGTCTTGTTGGCTTGAGAACGGGGAGCTTAACGGATTCCGGTTAACCTGGAGCGGGCTAGTTAACGGATTTTGGTTAACTTTTAACGGATTTTGACGATCCAGATTTGGGTACTTACAGGTGGTTGTAAGTACCAAAATCTAGCTAATGCCTTCCGGTTAAGTTTCCCGGCAATTCCCCGGACTTTCCTAAAGTCCAGGGGCAATTCGGGAACTTTTCCGAACCTTCCAAGGGGCGAAGGACTTAATAGGAATTAAAATTCCACGTATTCCTTCGGTGGAAATGCCCTTCTAGAAAGCCACCTTGCATGATTCTAGAAATGTGCTGAGTCATAAGGGATAATGCCGCACGGCTGCATTAGGCAAGAACTCCAAGCCGCACGGCTTCATTAGCTGTTTCCAGACTGCCTATAAATAGAGACCTCCTCTATTCATTAAGGAAAAGGAGTTTTTGGAGCATTGTTATTCTGTCAAAATATTACCTCGAAATTACAAAAAGTTGAGAGTGCCAAAAACCACCTCCCTCCTCCTTAAAGCCTTCCAAAGTTGGTCCTTCCCTAGGCAAAATCCAAGGAGATAGAGGACCACCACCATTGGTAACCTCTCATCCCCTTTTTCTTGAAATATACCTTGTATATATGTGATATATTGCTCCTTGCTTTCCATATTATTGTTTACTTGCTTGGGATTTGATATATTGTTATTAAAGATTCCTTCTTTAAGCATGTAAATCATCCTACCCCTATTCCCCTATCACATAGGATCCATGGAGGATCCAACCCAAGGATGAACAAATAAGACCTCAAAAAAGGCTTGTTCTAGGGTGGTTCTCTCACATGGTGATGTGAAAAGTAGCATCCTTTGCTCTCAAAATAAGATCTTTTCATATAAAGTTGCATCATTTGCATTAAATATGTTACCTTTGCATTAAAGTTGCATCCTTTGCACTTGAAATGTCATTTTTACATATAAAAGTTTCATCCTTTGCATTAAAAATCATTTCTTTGCAAACAAATAGCATCCTTTGCACCTAAAATGTCATCTTTTCATTAAAAATGTCATCTCTAGTTTAGAATGCATCCTTCATGTCCCTCATGGTTGGATCTCTCTTTCCTAGGATTGCTTAGTGACCTTCCTAAGGCACGAAAAGAATAGGAAGAGCATAAAGATCCAATCTTTATACCCTTCCCCTAGTCCCCTTTGGTACTTGATGCATCCTTTGGAGCGGACCGATGTAAAGATCCCATATTTATATCGTTTCTCCCGTTAAAGGTGCCATAATCCCTTTAGAAATGAATAAGCCTTGAACCCTATATCTCCGATCATCACTTGAGACGAGCATAATAGTCCCTACACAAGCTCAATCGTCTCAAGATGTAGGATTGATGGGCTAAGGATATTCCTTTCTAAAGAACCTAACTCTTGGACCATAAGAGAGAGTCTTTCTCTCGATCACACATGACCCAAGGTCAAATAGTGATGATCACAAGTCCAAGATGAGGACGGGATCAAAGGCCCGAACACATAAAAATACAAGGAATCCCGAGCGATAACCAACTAAATGGTTTATACGTCCGGAAGACAACTTGGAACATTCCCCCCTCCTCTTTTCAACACATGCACACAAGAAAGCACGCAAGCAAGCACGAAAAATAGGATCTTGGGAGACTTGCTTCGGCAAGGCACCTTGGGTGAACGCCAAACGTTCTTCCCAAGGGGTAACTTAACCTCCGGACCCTAATTCATTTTTTTCAAAGTTTTGAGGAAATCAAAATGGCGTGGCGACTCCGTTTTTTCAAATTAAACCGGATGTTTCCAAACTCAAGTGAATCCAAATACAACAACAACAAAGGAGAAAGCTTTCATTTTTAAAATAAAAAAATGATACCCGGTATATAGGTGGAAACCATTAACCTTCCTGTATCGCTTCCTAACCCGAGGCTTGGGATAAACGATGGTCTAACAATCCCACGTACCGATATCCGTTTTCGAAAAAAAATAAAAAGAAAACTTTTTTCTTTCGAGCGGGTTAGCCTCCCGTCGCGGATTCCATTTGTCGTGCTTGCTTTTTCTTTCTTCGCCTTGCATTGCATCTTGGTTCTTGGGAATTGTGCATATTTTATATACTGAACAGGAAGCCTTCTGGAGCTGAAAGGTGCCTAAAATGTTTGGGGAGCAACCTGAAACTGAAAAGGATTGTAACCTGGAAAATTGAGCAATGCAGCCGTACGGCTTAATCCGCCTCGGATTCCAGCCGGGCGGCTTCATTGGCAATTCCACCAGGACAAATATGAGGTTAATCTGGCAGCTTAGGCAGCTTGGGGCTATTCAGTTCCAAAGCTGACCAGGCTCCAGAAAATTTACGTGCCTTAACTGTTGCATTTTTCCCCTGGTCCCGAAAAATCATTCCTTTTAAAACACATTTCTGAAAATCTCTGTTTTAACTCAAAAAGGAACATTTTTAGGAGCCCGCACACTACGCGCACCTTATATAGCCTGTACACTTTGCACGCACGTCCTTCAAACCCGGGGTGGTTGTTCGCCAGGCCACGATGCCTTACGATGCTCCCGGACGCGCACGGAATCACCCCAAACTCCCCATGGCAGCCAGTGTCGACCAATGCACAGTCCGTGTCACATGTTTCAAAAAACCATGACTTTTGGTTGGTTTTTGGTCTAGTCCGTGTCATATAGCCCAGTTGCATATCCCCGTAAAGGTCAAACCTTAGTCCATAACGGAAGTCAAGATCTTTCGAGCAAGCGGAGCTCTGCCGAAATTCCGCAAGGAAAAATTGGTAGAATCTTGACTCCGGCATTGACTTTGACATTGACCCGCACGGAATGCGTAAGAGTCGAGACCAAGTCCATGCCAAAAAATCCAAAGATCTTTGGCACAAGCGGAGCTCTGCCGAAATTCCGACAAGGAAAAATTGGCACGATCTTGACCCGGCATTGACTTCGACTTTGACTCACGCACAGCGTATGCAGCGAAGTTCAATGTGACACTATGTCATCCGGTTTTTACCGCCCGAACCATGCTTATTATCTTCTCGGACATTGCCGAAAAGTCAAAACGTCAATCGCGCAAGCGAAACTCTGCCGAAATTCCGTTAAGGCTGAAAGACGAGACTTTCCCCGCATTGCCTTGACTATAATCCGCATCGCTCGTGCGTTAAAAGTTCCTATGACCCGCTAGACCCGTTAGGAGCGTTCTTCTCTATCGGTCGGTGGGATCCGCGTGCCCTATAGGACCCTCGCCCGGGGCTGTCCACCCTGGGAGGTCGAAATACAGGTGGAATACGAGGGGCTTATAGACGTAGTGACGGAACCCACTGATTCAGGATCTAGAGTAGTTGCTAAAAAGAAGGGCAGAACCCCTTTTCCAACCAAATAGAAATTAATAAAAGACACCATTTTAAGTAAACTGGAAGATTCTTAATCTGCATATTGCTTGAGCCTTCAGCCTAAACACCTACCCCGAGTCTAAACCTCTCCTATCTCTTTCCCGCATTGAGAAAGAATTTGGGTGAGAACACTGGGACAGCAGTTTGTCGGCACAGAGGTCTCAAATAACCCATCAAAATCTTCAAGTCTCAACTTCCCAGTGTCAAAATGGCCAATGTGATAATCAACAATGGTAATGACCAAGTAGTTGGAGGGGCCATCCCAGTTCAACCCAAACCCCACATCTGGTACGATGTATGTGATTGTGATGGCTGTGTAGAGGATGCTTATCAAGATTGGATTAACGAGGATGCTCCTTCAAGAAAGAAGAAGAAGAGGAAGTCCCTGCAACAGAAATTAAAGGAGAGGTACGAAGCTGGGGACAAGAGCGTGCGAACTCTGGGAGAACCTTCAGGCAAGTTTGACTATTACGTCAGTTATGCCAAAGAGCCTACCAAAGAACCGGTCATCCAAAGCACAGTCCAGCCTGGTACTCCTGTCGTCATTGACCCTTTTGAGGCAGAGCGTTCTGAGTTCGTTGCCATCGTGAAGTTCAATAAAAAGCTAGCAGATTTGGAAGTAGAATACAGAAAGCCTATAGAATACTTGGTCAATCAAGGAAGGATCAAAGTCTCCCCTGAAGAAGACTTCATCAGCATCATCCAGGCCAACCCTCCTGTTTGCTACAGTGATAAGGTTGTGATATCGAAGATTGGTAAAGAGAAGATGACTTATCAGCAGTGTATCGATAAGATGAGCCAGACCCTCGGGTCAATGAGTCCGATTGTCACAGACGAGCTCGCCGAGAGATTGCATCAAGCTTCCGTAGCTCCCCTCACAATCTTCCCAAGGTACCGGTCTATCAATGATTTTCGACAAGTTTTCGATCAGTTCGAAGTTTCCAACTTTATGAAGAATGCTGACAAGACTGCTACTCCCCAGGGAAAAAGCAGGAAAGAGTAAACCCCAGTCCAACCCGCGTCAAACACTTCGAGTCAATAAGTAGTGTAGGGTCCAGAGTCAGTAGGGTCAAAAGTCAGTTGAGTCGGGAATCTTTGAATTCCAGTCCTCCGAGTCATCCGAAGGCCTCACGCCTGAGGATTATGAATATGTAACCAATGTCATCTTTCCTCTTGCTTTGAATGAAATGACAGATCTTTCTGAGTATCCCCTTATTGCCAACTTAACAAATGATAAATTAACTCAAAACTTAACAACAGTTAATAATGAATCATTTGAACAAGATGCAAACACACTAAATGAACAATACATCCAAGAAATCTTTAAGCAGGTTACAGACAAAGTGGAAAACCGGGCCCAAGCTGTCGAGGAGGTTTTGACAAGTGTTAACTTGGGTACTGTCGAGGAACCTAAAGAGACATAGATTGGAAACTTCTTCCAGGGGGTTAAACGGGACAGACTGGTCAATCTGCTCAGAGAATACAAGGACGTATTTGCATGGTTATACAAGGATATACCGGGGCTAGACATTTCGATAGTGGAGCACAGAATCCCTCTAGCACCAGATGCTAAGCCAGTAAAGCAGAAACTGAGGAAGATCAAGCCAGAATGGTCTCTACAGGTCAAAGAAGAGATAGAGAAGCTACTGCGGGCAGGATTCATCAGAGTCATCGAATATCCAACATGGTTATCCAACATTGTGACTGTAATCAAGGCCAATGGGAAGGTACGATGCTGTGTAGATTTCCGGGATCTGAACAAAGCCAGCCCCAAAGATGACTACCCCTTGCCAAACATAGACATCCTGGTGGACGCCACTGCCAACTACGAAGTCAAATCCTTTGTTGATGGCTTTGCAGGCTACAACCAGATCAAGATGGCCGAGGAAGACCAAGAAAAGACAGCCTTCACCATACCGTGGGGGACATACTACTATACAGTGATGCCATTTGGGCTTAAGAACGCCGGGGCTACTTATCTGAGGGCAGCGACCGCGCTTTTTCATGACATGATCCACAAGTAGATTGAGGTCTATGTCGACGACATGATAATCCACTCCAAAGGTGAGGATGGACAACAGTTTGTTGACCTGCGAAAGTTCTTCGAGAGGCTGAGACAACATTCCATGAGACTGAACCCTGCCAAATGCACCTTAGGAGTGACAAGGGGAAAAGTGCTTGGGTACATGGTCACAGAACGAGGGATTGAAGTTGATCCTCGAAAGATCAAGGCCATTATGGACATGAGGCCACCTCGAACCCAGACAGAAGTCAAAAGCTTTATGGGCAAATTACAGTACATCAACCGTTTTGTCAACCAGTTGACTACCATGTGCGAGCCCATCTTCAAGCCCATGAAGAAGAATGTAGACATAGAATGGACCGAGGAATGCCAAGATGCCTTTGACCAAATCAAGGCGTACTTAGTACATCCTCCGGTACTATGCCCCTGTGAATGTGTGCCCAATTTTTGTGGATTCACGCGAGTTTGAAGACATCCGATTTAATTTGAAAAACGGAGTCGCCTCGCCATTTTGATTTCCTCAAAACTTTGAAAAAAACGATTTATGGGTTCGGAGGTTAAGTTACCCCTTGGGAATAACGGATCGTCGTTCACCCAAGGTGCCTTGCCGTAGCAAGTCTCCCTAGATTCCGTTTATCGTGCTTGCTTGCGTGCTTTCTTGTGTGCATGTGTTTGAATAAACGGGGAGGGAATGTCCCAAGTTGTCTTCCGGACGTACAAACCATTTATTGGTTGTCGCTCGGGATTTCTTGGATTTTATGTATTCGGGATTTTGATCCCGTCCTCATCTTGGACTTGTGATCATCGCTTTTTAACCTCGGGACTTGCGTTATCGAGAGAAGGACTCTCTTTTATAGTCCAAAATGAGGTTCTTTAGGAAGGAGTGACCTTAGCCCATCAATCCTACACCTTAAGACGATTGAGCTTATATGGATGCTTCATGCTCGTCTTAAGTGATAATCGGAGATATAGGTTCAAGGTTTTATCCCTTTCTAAAGAAATTATAGAACCTTTAATGGAAGAAACGATGTAAAGATAGGATCTTTACACCAGTCCGTTCCAAGGTTGCTAATGGGGACATGGGGGAATGCATGTAAAAATGACATTTTTAGTGAAAAGATGACATTTTGATTTTGCAAAGGATGCTTTTTGGTTTAAAGAAGTGATCTTTATGCAAAGGATGCATTTGATTTGCAAAGGAAGCATTTTTATGAGGAAAAGTAGGATTTAATATGCAAAGGATGCACAAAGGTTCCATTTTTGAAAGCAAAGGATGCTAAGTTCATGCAAAGAGATGATTTTTAATGCAAAGGATGCATGTAAGTGGGTTTTAGGTGCAAAGGATGCCCCTTTATTATAAAGACATGATTTTTATATGCAAAGGATGCATTTTTAATGTAAAGATTGCATTTTTATGAGCAAAGGATGCATAAAGATGATATTTTTATTGTAAAAAGGGGGTTTTTAGGTGCAAAGGATGCACCTTTGATTCAAAGATTACATTTTTAATAGCAAGTGATGCCTATTTCATGCAAAGGGGGAAGGGGGTATGATAAAGATATGATCTTTAATGATAACTACCAAGTCCCAAGCAAGATAATGACAATATATGAATGCAATGAGCAATTTAAATCACATAGAGCAAGTAAAATGCATGGTTAAGGGAGTGAGAGGTTACCAGTGGTGGTGGTCTCTTCTCCTTTGGGTTGAGCTAAGTGGAAGGACCAACTTTGGGATCTTCAAGGAGGAGGGAGGTGGCTTCTTGGCTTTCTTCTTCAACCTCTTGGATTTCCAGCAGCGTTTTGGGTGTATTGTGAAGCTGAGTATGGAGTATGGTGTGTGTTTTTCATCTTTCTAAAATGGGAAGAGGAGGGCTCTATTTATAGGCAGTCTGGAAATCGCCAATGAGGCCGTGCGGCTAGGAGTCTTCTCCTAATGCAGCCGTGCGGCATTATCCACAATGACTCAGCATGTTTCTAGAATCATGCAAGGTGGCAATTCTAGAAGCTTTTTGTAATTAAGAAAAACGTGTTTCTTAATTACTAAGCCTTCCCTTCAGCCTTTAAGAGGTTTGGAACAGTTCCGAAATTGTTTTGGAACTCTAGGAAAGTCTGGGAAATTACCGGGAAATTTATCGGAATTGCCGGGGAAATTAACCGGAAGGCATGAGCCAGATTTGGGTACTTACAGAAGCCCCTCGGCAACGTCACTTGCAGGGCGAGTGGTCGAGTGGCGAATGCCGAGACGGATTAGGTGACCAAGGTGGTCGAGTGGCTGAACCTCTGGAAGGCTACCTACGTATCCCGAGTGGGAATCAAGCCAGGCCGTAGTTTTGAAAAGATCCGCTGAGGAATAGAGAAGAGAAAACTGGTCTCTTGCTGGGGATATAGTAGAGAAAATGACCTAGGAGGTCAAGCAATTGATCCTACTGGGGACATGCTAGAAGTGACCGAGGTGGCCAGATGTCAAGACCTCTATGAGGGGCTACTTCATCACTGAGGAGTGACGAAGGAACAGGGTGACCAAAGTGGCCGAATGGATGGACCATTTATGAAAGGCTACCTACGTATTCCGGAGGAATCAAGCCTTGATCGTAGTTCAAGCATCACTAGATAGGTTAGGAACGATGTCTAGGATCCTTGAGGTGTTGACAATTAATGGAGGTTGTCACTTGATTGACAATTAATGGAGGTTGTCACCTGAGGGAACTAGAGCTTACGTCACTATCGAGGAGATAGAGGTAGATAAAGTTTGGAGAACTTGAGCATACTTCACTATCTGTGATAGAGGTAGCTAAAGTTTGGAGAACTTGAGCATACTTCACTATCTGTGATAGATGTAGCTAAAGTTTGGAGAACTTGAGCATACTTCACTATCTGTGATAGAGGTAGCTAAAGTTTAGAAAACTTGAGCATACTTCACTATCGAGGAGATAGAGGTAGCTAAAGTTTGGAGAACTTGAGCATACTTCACCATCTGTGATAGAGGTAGCTAAAGTTTGGAGAACTTGAGCATACTTCACTATCGAGGAGATAGAGGTAGCTAAAGTTTGGAGAACTTGAGCATACTTCACTATCGAGTAAATAGAGGTAGCTAAAGTTTGGAGAACTTGAGCATACTTCACTATCTGTGATAGAGGTAGCTAATGTTTAGAGAACTTGAGCATACTTCACTATCGAGGAGATAGAGGTAGCTAAAGTTTGGAGAACTTGAGCATACTTCACTATCTGTGATAGAGGTAGCTAAAGTTTAGAGAACTTGAGCATACTTCACTATCGAGGAGATAGAGGTAGCTAAAGTTTGGAGAACTTGAGCATACTTCACTATCTGTGATAGAGGTAGCTAAAGTTTAGAGTTCTGACAATTCGGAGGTTGTCACCTAGCGTCATTCCGTTATAACGGAAGTAACGAAGGCGACTGGGGAAGAAAGCTTATTTGCTTAGGAGATAAGGGATATCTTTTGAAAACGACGTTATCTTGGTTAAAAGATAATGGGAATTACATGCCCAAGTGGAAAGTCCAGGGGCAAAAAGGTAAATTTTACTCAGAGCGAAAGAGGCCGCCCGGCATGAGATGGGGGCAAAAGAGGCCGTACGGCTAGAAGTCTGATTTTTCCAGATTATTTAAAACAGAATTTGAACGGGGATTGGGCATCATTGCTGCCCAAGCCTGCCGAGAAAGAGAGAGAGGAGGGAGAGAAGTTTCTTCAAAATAATGAGAATGACTCACTTTTTTTTTTGAAAATAAAAAGTAAGAAGAATAATTGTGACGGAGTTCTTGCATGTGTTAGAACTAGGTTAATTTTGGATCATGGATGAGAAAACTGGATTTTGGATGATGAAAAGGATTCACACATGCCATTTTTGAGAAAAAATTAATGCTTATGTGCAAATAATTTTGAAAATTGTGATTTTATGCTTAGGAAAGCAATGTGCTTGACACGATGTGTTTCAAGTGATGAAAGACACGTTTTTCATGCAAAAGATGCTAGAAAATTTTCATGAATGCTTTTCTTTTGAAAATATGTGCACTTTTGAATATATGCATGCTTTTTTGAAAAAGACTGACACATTTCTTTGGCTGTGCTTGTCTACAGGAGAACAAGTCTAGAGGGCCTTCTGAGATTGCAGTGAGACTATGGCAGAGGATGCCCGATTTCGAGAAGAATGGGGCGAACCCTAAGCAGCTGGTGAGGGCTACCGGCTTGGATTTGTTTATTGAGGCCATCGGCAGAGGTATTCACATTACCTCGAAGAGCAAGGGCTTGGTCCAGGCCCTATCTGAGTTTTGGTGGGACACCACCCACAGCTTTCACCTTAGCTGGGGGGAGCTGACGGTGACTCAGGCCGATTTCACTGCTATCACGGGCTTACAGTTCACCGGGAGGCCTGTGACTTGGAGGGACCATATCACTCCGGAGGAATTTAGAGCTTTGGTTGGGTTTGAGCTGATTCCCAAGGGGCTTGGAATGGAGACGAGGAACGTCCAGGTGGCAGTCCAGAACTGCATGCGGGACTTTGCTGCTAGTGAGGTGACTGCCCACTAGCTTGCTAGAGCCTTTGTGTGGTTGATGCTGTCAGTCACCATCTTTGCCAATTTTGGGACTCTGGCTATGACTTGCCTCCTCGACTCTCTGGAGGATGTGGATGGGATTGGGACGGTCTCGTGGGGCGAGGCCGGATTGGCGGAGCTATACTTCTCCCTGGATCTGTACAGCCGGAATAAGGCTGCCTCCATGGATTGTTTCTCCTTTGCTCTTGAGGTAGTCTCACTTTCCTTTCTCTTTTACTTTCTATCTTTGAGACTTTTATGAGAGAAAAATGACCCTTTTGATGTTTTGAACATGCAGGTCTGGTTTTGTGAGGTGATCAGGTTCTTTCCGTGGAACCAACAGAGCGATGTCACCATCTTTCCCGCTATGATCCGCTGGAGGGGAAATGCGAGAGATAAGTTCACCGGGAAGACCTGGATCACCTTTGACTATAAGATGGTGAGGCCAATTATCAACAAGGATGGGCACGATGTAGTGGACTTCTACCCGTGGGGCAGGTATTCAGAGATTTTGCTAGGAGAGGCCATGGAGGTGACGAGGGAGAGGAGATGGTTGACTGGGCTGACATGCGATGTCATCTATCTGGGGGATCGATTTTCTAGGCAGCATGGCCATGTCCCTCCATTGGACGCCATTACTCCCCAGGATCCTCCAGCACGGATGCTGCAGCCTAGAGATTGGTCGGAGGACGACATTGCTAGATATCGTGTGCGTGGCCGCCGAGGAGTATTTTGATATGGATACCCCATATGATGTGTTTGTGGAGCAGCGACTGAGGACGCCACAGAAGCTAGTGAAGCTGGCGGTCACTCAGGGATATGGGGAGGCCGAGCCTTCTGACCCGCCGATCCCTCCTGCCCATCTTTCATATGTGGTCCACGGAGTACCCAGGAGGTTGAGGATACCTGTCCCCGACGCTAGGGAGCCCCAGTATACCTTGCCGCCGGACAGCACTGTAAGTACACTTTTAGGGTCTCTTCCCTTTTCTTTCAGATTTCTTTGCTTTTTTGCAATTTCAAGATTTCCTGAGATTTTCTTCTCTTTTTCTCAGGTTCCAGCTCGGACTTACGACAGGTTGGTCAGGCAGAATAGGGGCTGGAAGGACATGTGCCGGTCCCTTCTGAGGAAGCCGGGCCCGCACTTCAAAGGCGCAATGACGCGCAGTGCCCGGGCGCAAGAGAAGGCATGTCGGGGGCACAACATCCACCTCATCGGCTTCGGAGTACTCTTCCAGTGCCATGCCTCGGGGACGAGGACCCAATGCTAACATCTTGGAGCAGCTGGCTGAGTACGAGCACGATAATGTCCACCTTTCAGATGTGAGTGACACGGAGGACTTGATGAGAGAGGCAATTGTTTATGAGCTGAGCAGCGATGAAGAAGAAGGATCGGAGGCCTAGGAGGTCTCTAGAATTGACTTAGGAAGTAAAACAAAAAATGAACAAGTTTTATGCACATTTTGTTTATTTTTTGCTTTATTCGGGCGCCGATGGGGCGAAAACAATGTACTACTATTTTATTTGCTTTTCTATTTTATGCTTTTATTAATTTGCATATTACATGAGCCTCGGGGCGGTTTTTTGCTTGGAATTGGGGCTGAAACTGGGCCAAAATGATATATAATGATATATAAATGCTTGGATGGTCTTTGAACATGTTTTTGTACAGGTTTTGGTTGGAAAAGTGGGGTGAAAACTCCCTTTGGGCAGCAACTTGGTTGCTGCAGATTTGCCACTTACATCAGGTAAATGAGGCCGTGCAGCATGGTCTCTGGAGCAAATGGGGCCGTGCGGCTCACAGTTCTGTCTGGAATGGTTATTTTCAGAATAAAACCAAGGCTTGGCTATTTCATTTCATTTTCAACTTAGACTTGTCCCCACTATTCCCAGAGCACATATTGGACCTAAAGACACCATCTTTGATCATTTTGCAATGGAGAAGCCCGTTAGATTGCAAAAGGGGAAAAGAGACCGCTTTCTGTCCGATCTTCAGTCTTGGGTGAGATATAACTTCCAATATCACAAGGGGTTGCTTGATTCTTCCTTCAAGATCAAGTCTTTATGGCATTTGAGGGATCTCTCGCTCGATTGGGACCTTTTGAGAGCAGCAGCAAAGTTTTGGGATGTCCGGAGACACGTTTACTGCTTTTCTTACAATGAAATCGTCCCAACGCATGAAGACTTCCGAGCCTTGATTGGGGGTCCAGAAATTGAGGCTATATCGATTTTGCTGATCGAAGACGTGCCGGTGGCGGCAAAGCTTGCATCTTTTCTGCAGATTTCTCTGGGAGAGGCTGAGGAGATGATGATAGCCCCGAATAGGATTGACCTTTCTGATATCCCGGGCAGGTTTGGGTCTCCAGCTATGGCTGCGACCACGGTGGCAATGGATGCCTTTATCCTCAGCATATTTTCTTCTCTGTTCACCGCTGAGTCCGTGGGGTTCTGTCATGGTGGTCTCTTAGACATGGTCGTAGATTGCGAGGCCGGGAAGGACATTGTCCCACCGGGTTTTGGGAGACCTTGCATGGCATTGATAGGATGGCTAGGGAGACCATTTCATGAGGTCTCGGGAGCCCTACTGCATCGACTTTATGGCTGCAGAGAGGCTTGGGGCTTTGCCAGGGGCTTTGCCGACTCGGTGACCTTGGGTGATTTCTCGGAGAGGTGCACCTCGACAACAGGACTGTGGTAGCCGGGAGCCGATGATGGCTAGGTTATCCACTTCGGACATCCGTCGTGGGTACCTCACCGGAGGTTGCGGACTCAGAGGATATTTCGGGAGTCCTATATAGTGAGGGTTCCAGGGTTCTGCTGGTCATCCTTCTACATACCCTGCTTGGTATCCAGGCAGTTCGGGGCCTTACAGGAGCCATTGGGCGATTGGGAGGACATTCGTACCATGGAGGTGGTGCCATTTGATATGAGAGATCCAGCTAGCTTTTCATTCTTCTTGAGGGCTTGGACATACACTGCTTTTCCACCCAGGGTTATCTTCAGGAGCAGGAAGAGTACCATCTTGACCACTGTCTACTTGGATTGGTACGAGAGGGAGATGGGAGCGACTCAGGTCATATTGGGGGAGAGACGTCGAGCTTTATTAGGAGGCGAGGCTGCGACTCGAGTAGGACTCTGAGGGAGACTGAGGCTAAGGCGAGTCGCCATAACCAGTCGGGTGACCTGATCAGAGATATGGAGGCTCGATACAAGAGATTGTTCGAGATCGCTCCTTTGACTGAGGCTTAGAGGGAGGAAGTGCGGACTCGTGCTCGGGTAGAGAAGGCACTTATTGACACGGGTTTGATGGAGGCTCCAGTGAGGATATCGGAGATCGGAATGAGGGAGACCGACATCTTGGAGAAGAAGAGAAAGAAAACTCGACTGTGGTCGAGGTAAAGGGAAGAAAACCAAAGAAGACTCGAATGACGATCGACGCATCTTTTCTTAGGATTCCCTTATTGCCATTTTGCAAACACAGTAGTTTTATTAGGCATTTTATTGTATTTTAGATCTTTGTAGCAGGTTAGCAGAGTCAAGAGTAGACCGTGCTTGAACTCATCAAGAAGTTTTTAACTTGTAATGAACAAGAAATATTATCTTAGAAATTAATCAAGACAAATTTTATGAAAACTCAAATGTCTTATTGATTTGCTCAGAACCCGTTTTATGGAAACTGGAATGCCCTTTATTTATTTATTGTTTAGGACGCATTTCATGGAAACTTAATCGCCCTTTTTATTATTTAGACCGAACCATAAATGGCTGCCTACGTTCCCCTTTTACAAGAAAGACTAAGGGGCTCAGGTCTTCGTAGTTCATTCTGGTGAACTCTTTTTTCTATTTTTTTTATGTGCAACCCTGTTTTTGCCTAGACCGCCCTTTTTGGGTTTTCAGCCTAGCTGGGCATTACTCTTTTTGCACTAAGATTTTTTTATTTTTCTTTTTTTATGTGCAACCCTGTTTTTTGCCTAGACCGCCCTTTTTGGGTTTTCAGCCTAGCCGGGTATTACTCTTTTTGCACTAATATATTTTTTTTCTTTTTTTTTTTTTTTTTTTTTTTTTATTTCTTAGACATAGTACCTTCGGAGCTTATCACCGTTGACTGGGTGGACAAAGGGATTGCCGTCCAGGTCTGAGAGTTTCATGGCTCCTCTCGATAGTATCTTCTGCACCACATACGGGCCGATCCAAACGGGTTCCCATTTTCCCAGGGGGTTATCTCTGGTAGGGGGCTTTACTTTCAGCACTAAGTCACCCTTTTTGATGTCCCTAGCCTTGACCTTTTTGTCAAATGCTCTGGCCATTCGCCTCTGATAGGCTCGGGTATGCTCCATGGCTTTAAGCCTTCTTTCGTACAGCAGGGCCAACTCATCATGCCGGCTACGCAACCATTCTACTTCGTTGACACTGTTTTCCAGGAGGACCCTCAATGACGGGATTTCCAACTCCACTGGTAACACTGCTTCCATCCCGTAAGTTAGGGCAAAAGGAGTTTCTCCTGTGGTTGTTCTGACAGACGTTCTATAGCCCCAGAGTGCCAGGTGCATCTTTTCGGTCCAATCACGACCACGGGTGGCCATTTTCCGGATGATCCGTTCGAGCGTCTTATTAGCAGCTTCCACGGCTCCATTAGTCTGAGGTCTGTACGGGGACGACTTGTGGCGAGTGATCCCGAACTCGACAAAGAATCTACCGCAGCCCCTTCAAAGTGTGACCCATTATCGAAATGATCTCATTGGGCACCCCATATCTACACATTATGTTTTCTTTGATAAACCGGGCCACCTTCGGAAGTGAGGACCTTGTAGGACTTGGCCTCTACCCACTTGGTGAAGTAGTCGACCGCTACTAACACGAATTCATGCCCATTGCTTCCTCGCCGGGCTATCTTCCCTATCACGTCAATACCCCAAGTTGCAAACGGCCAAGGAGTCGTCATGCAAGATGTGTCATGAGGCGGGATATGGTTGAGGTTGGCAAACCGCCGGCATTTGTCGCACGCTCGGACATGCCGAACACGGTCTGCTTCCGTAGAAATCCAAGAGTAACCCATTCTCGAGGATTACTTGCATCGTGGCTCTAGCATTCATATGAGGACCGCAGGACCATTGTGGACTTCGGTCATCAACTCTTTGGCCCTTTCTTGAGTGACGCACAAGAGGAGTGGTCCTTGATACCGCTTCTTGTATAGGTTGCCTCCTAGAATGACATAATGGGAGGCCAACCTTTTCGGTGGCTTGCAAGCTCTTGGCTTTGACACCTTCTTTTGGCCTACCTTCTTCATCTCCGAAAGCCGACTCTCCATCTTTGAGGAACTGGTAAATTTGATTGTACCACGGTTCCTTGATAGGCTCGGGTCCCAGTCTACTTCACAACGTAAAAGTGGGGCTTCTCTTCTACCCACTCAAGGGTTTTATGGCTTTTCCCTCGGGATCTCTACCACTGAGGCTAAAGTAGCTAAGGGCATCTCGCGAACTGTTCTTTTCCCTTGGCAAGTAGTGGAAAGTCACTTCTCCGAACCGTCCAAATAACTCCCTCCATATGGGCATGATACCGCTGAAGATTAGGGTCCACGCCTTCCATTTGTTCGAGACCCGGTTGATGATCAAGGCCGAGTCTCCATAAACTTCGAGCTCCTTGACATTCCTTTCTAGGGCGCCTTCTAAACCAAGAATGCAAGCTTCGTACTCGGCAACATTGTTCGTGGCGGAAGTTCAACTTGAGGGCTATGGGTGTATGCTCATCTTTCGGATCGACTAGTAGCATCCCTACGCCATTTCCTCTTTTGTTAGCGGCTCCATCAAAGAAAAGGTGCCATCGGTTCTCGCTCGACTATAAAGATCCCTTCATCCGGGAATTGGGGTTCGTGCCCACGGTCCTCATTATCGGGGAAGTTCGCCGGATGGTCTCGACAATGCTTGGCCCTTGATGGCCTTTCTCGGTCACGTAGCCGATGTCGTACTCGCTAAGAAGAAGGACCACTTTGCTAGACGCATCGAGAGAGAAGGCTTATCGAATATGTACTTGATGGGGTCCATTTTTGAGACCAAATTCACAGGTGGGCTTCGTATATAATGCTTCAACTTGCCGACTACCCGCACTCAGCCTCCCGCACAGTCTTTTCACATGCCGAGTAATTGAGCTCACTTCCCGCAGCCTTCCGCCGACAAAGTAAATGGCATTCTCTACCCGAGAGTCTTTCTTCTCCCGAGCAAGCATAGCCCCAACCGCCGTATCGCTGATAGTGAGATAGAGCGTAAGAGGTTTCGTCTATGTGGGGGCATAGTATCGGGAGGATGTACTAAGTATGCTTTGATCCGGTCAAAGGCATCCCGGCACTCTTCGGTCCACTTTGTATCTACATTCTTCTTCATGAGCTTGAAGATGGGCTCGCACATAGTGGTCAACCGATTGACGAAACGGCCGATGTATCAGCTTTGCCCATAAAGCTCTTGACTTCGTCCGAGTTTGAGGTGGCCTCATGTCCATAATGGCTTTGATCTTTCGGGGTCGACTTCGATACCTCGCTCCGTGACCATATACCCAAGCACTTTTCCCCTTGTCACTCCGAAGGTGCATTTGGCAGGTTTAGTCTCATGGAATGTTGTCTCACCTCTCAAAGAACTTTCGCAGTCAACAAAGTGCCGCCCATCCTCGCCTTTGGAGTGGATTATCATGTCATCTACGTAGACCTCAATCTCCTTGTGGATCATGTCATGGAAAAGCGCGGTCGCCGCCCTTTGATAAGTAGCCCCGGCGTTCTTGAGCCCGAATGGCATTACCGTATAGCAAGTAAGTTCCCCTACGGTGTGGTGAAGGCCGTCTTTTCTTGGTCTTCTTCGGCCATCTTGATCCGGTTGTAGCCTCGCAAAGCCATCAACGAAGGATTTGACTTCATAGTTTGCATTGGAGTCCACCAGATGTCTATGTTTGGCAAGGGGTAATCGTCTTTGGGGCCGGCCTTGTTCGTATCCCGAGAAATCTACACAGCCAAGCACCTTCCCATTAGCCTTGGTGACGGTCACAATATTGGACAACCATGTCGGATATTCGATGACTACGATGAATCCTACCCGCAGTAGCTTCTCAATTTCTTCTTTGACCCGTAGAGACCACTCGGCTTGATTTTCCTCAATTTCGCTTTACCGGCTTAGCATCCGGTGCTAGAGGGATTCTTTGCTCCACTATTGAACTGTCTAGCCCCGCATATCCTTGTACGACCACGCAAAGACGTCCATGTATTCTCTCGAGCGCATTAACTGGGTCTGTCTCGTTTCAACCCCCGGAAGAAGTTTCCAATCTGTGTCTCTTTAGGTTCCTCGACAAGCACCTAAGTTCACACTTGTCAAAACCTCCTCGGCAGCTTGGGCCCGGTTTTCCTTTTTCTCGTAACCCGCTTAAAGATTTCTTTAATGTATTGTTCATTTAGTGTGTTTGCATCTTGTTCAAATGATTCATTATTAACTCGCTGTTAAGTTTTGAGTTAATTTATCATTTGTTAAGTTGGCAATAAGGGGATAATCGAAGATCTCGTCATTTCATTCAAAGCAAGAGGAAAGATGACATCGATTACATATTCATAATCCTCAGCGTGAGGCCTTCGGATGACTCGTAGGACTGGAATTCAAAGATTCCCGACTCAACCGTATGGACAACAGGTGTTTGACACGACCGGGTTGAGAAGGACGGGGTACCAATCCAAGCTCCGCGATCATTTGCCGTCGGCCGCTATCGGCCCCGAGAATGTCTCCCAATTCTTCAACGGCATCTCTGTCTTAGTTACCAAAGTGCGGGGATCGAAAGGATCTTCACCACCGTCTCCAATTACGGCAACTACCTCATCATCTCGAGCCGAAGTCGATCAAATCTGGGATCTCGTGCTTCTTCATCAAACAACTTTTGCAAACCCCACTCATCAGTCTTCACTACGGCGCGGCTTCTATCCGCCGATCTTCGGAAGAGCTAACTCAAAGGCGGAGAGGTCCATTACCCCTGATGCCGACTCTTTGACACTGCCTCGAATTTTCTTTGAAGACATACTCGCTCGAACGGTAGTGGTAGCCCTGTGAATGTCCGGCAAGTCAAGGAACATCCTTCGAACATGGCTTTGCTGGTTTTCCCTAACCTTCTCAAGGTTTTCCAGAAGAGTTCTCCTCAGGGAGGTCTGATGGTCATTTTCATCGTATTGAGTCCCACCTTTTGTAAAGTAATGGGTCAGGGATAAACTGTAGGGATAGAGCTGGACCCCTTTAGCTTTTCTGCCATCCCGAGAGTTCAGTTTGTATCCCAAGCCATATCTGGTAGTCTATTCCTTTACATCAATGATGGTATTGCGACCCTGGAGTCTTCTTCCCAATCCAAGCCCCGAAAGATAACCCATTTTTCTCATCATTCTCATGGCCGGAGGAATTTTATCGGAAGTAGTGGTGAGGTCAGCGCAACACACTTGTGCTTTGGAAGAAGCTATAGAGAATCCGGTCAAGGCAAACCCTTAATCATCATGCTTAATTTCCAATATCAGGATACCTCCAGTGCTGGTTCCTTCTACCGTGACACTGTCTCCGTAGATAGTGGTGATAGTACCATCGCTAGACTGAAATTTGACGCATTGGTGCAGAGTAGAGGCTACCCCGTTTATATGGTGGATCCAAGGTCGCCCTAGCAAAGCAGTAAACGAGATCGGAATGTCAATCACTTGGAAGTAAACGTCCATAACCTTTTTTCCGAACCACAACTTGAGAGTAGCAATCCCCAAACTGATCGTGCAGTGGAGTCGTAGGCCTTAATAGTCTGACTAGAAGGCTTCAAATCCGTTGGCTTTAGATCCAATAAGTCCATCATTTTTGCTGGCAGGACATTCACTGCAGACCCTCCATCAACTAATACCCGTTGCAACCGACGTTCTTCCAACTGGACTGTGATGTAAAGGGGTTCGTTATGACTAGCCCCATACTTTGGCAGGTCCAGGTCGGTGAAGGTAATGATGTTTCCATAGTGGATACTTCCAATCATTTGGACGACCTCATCTGGGGTGACATCTATGGGCACCATGGTCTTGGCCAAACTTTCTTCTAGCTTCAGCTTATGAGGGTATGAAGAGGTTAACAAGGACCACAAGGAGATATTGGCCCGAGTAAACTTCAACCGAGTCGACCGGATCCTCCTTGTCGTAGTCCGGCTTTTCGCTTCGGTTTATAGGGTCTTTTGTCCGTTTTCGACTCGTAGACGGCATTTCTTTTATCACTCCTTAGGTCGTTCAACACTCATCCGTCCGGACCGAGTCATCACATAGACATTAGACTTCTCTCGGATCATCATTCCTACCGGAGGATTCTGTCGCCTCTTTCAAAGTGAGAGGCGGGCTCTGCCGGCGTACGGCCAACTCGCTGATTAATCTCGATTGACCGCACCGCTGAGGCATAGGCGGCTTCCCGAATCCGATTCCGTGTTACCGGCTTTCCGACTTTTTCTCGAGTTCTCGACTTAATTGGCTCAACAGTCGGCTGGTTTCAACTTCACCCTCCTCATTTAAAGCCTTCACAGTCTCGTTCAAGTTTTTCAAGGTCAGCATGCAACAGGAATTATCATCTTCATAGTTTGGAGTCTGGTGAATGGCTTCCTCATCCAGACCTAGCAACTTTTTCAACAGAGTGGGATCACACTCCTCATCACTGTCAAGCATGTCCCTCCTTTCTCTAGGGGTTAGTTTTCTGACGGAATCCTTAACATTGGCCAAATATTTTCTGAAGTGGGAAATTCCATCATCGAGAAGGATTTCTGCGGGGTCAAACCTCATGGCGGGTTCCTGTTCTTTACTGTCGGGAAGGTTCTCTGGGTTTTTCGGCTTCTGGGCTAACCACTCCTCTACTGTTCCCTCTGGCACTTCGACTGTGTCTTCCTCGGTATCACTAGAGTAACTCTCATGAGAACTCCCATCTTGACTCTGATGACCAATGAGGGCAAACGCAGGTCGGGATTCTTGACGCCATATAAGAGGTATCTTGGATTCTTCCTCTGACTTGGGAATTACCAAGAAAACATCGCTGTCATCATAGGATATAAAGGGGACCGGGGTCGCTTCAAACTTTAGGACTCTTTCCAGGGCATCCATACACTCTTCTTCAGACAAGGTCTCAGGGGTGATTCTCAAAGACCGCAAATGGAGTCTACTCTTCCCGACGGGGGTTTAGCTTCAACGACGCTTACATGTTCTAGATCGGCAGGCGGAGCCCACTTTCCTCTTTCAGCTAAAGCTTCAATTAAGTCCCTCCATTCACCAACCAAGTCTTTGTAAGGAGTATTGAACTCTAGGATGTAGAATTCGTATGCTGCCTTATCTGAGCTCGCATCCTCTTTCCCTTCCGAACCTACACACAGGCTACAGACACATTTTGAAGTGATAACATCTCCTATTCCAGGTCCGTGGTTTTCTACTTCATCTTGCTCTCCAAATTTCACTTTGGTCGACTCCAAGTTCATTCCTTCTACTGAACTGTCATCATCACTGTAAATCCATCCATTACTGTTCTCATTTCCGACTGATTCTTCGCTAGCACTGTCTGGGAGATAGTCAAATTCACAGGCGTTGACAAAGTTAGAAAGGTCAGGTTGGTACTGGGATTCTATGGTAGGGAGATTTGGCTCAGGCTGAGAGGAGGGAAAAAGTCCCACGGGGTAATGCAGAGGCTGCGTGACTAGGATAGCTGTGGCGAAGCTAGGTCTCATCTGAGGAGAGGGTGTCGGGACCCTGACGACTTGAGACATTGGAAAAGACTGAAAAGGGACAGTCTTTGGCAAAGGATCATATGTGACTGGGGGAGGGCATTGGTTATAGGCTAGCTCTTCTTCCCTAGTCATCTGGTTACCCAAACCAAGATCTTGTTCTCCCCTATCCCGAATCGGCCATTCTGACTCTCTGGATTGATAAAACTGAGGATTCTGGCGAACTGTCTGAGAATTTTGCGCTAACAAGTCGCTGACCCGGTGTTCTCACCCACTTCTTTCTCGCTGCGGGAAAGGGATAGGAAAGGTTTAGACTCGGGGTAGGTGTTTAGGCTGAAGGCTCAAGCAATATGCAGATTAAGAATCTTCCAGTTTACTTAAAACAGTGTCTTTTATTAATTTCTATTTGGTTGGAAAAGGGAATTTTCCCTTCTTTTTCGTAACTACTCTAGATCCTGGATCAGTGGGTTCCGTCACTACGTCTATAAGCCCCTCGTATTCCACCTGTATTTCGACCTCCCAGGGTGGATAGCCCCGGGCGAGGGTCCTATAAGGCATGCGGATCCCACCGACCGAGAGAGAAGAACGCTCCTAATGGGTCTAGCGGGTCATAGGAACTTTTAACGTGCGAGCGATGCGAATTATAGTCAAGGCAATACCGGGAAAGTCTCGTCTTTCATCCTTGATAGAATTTCGGCAGAATTTCGCTTGCGCCATTGACGTTTTGACTTTTCAGTAATGTCCGAGAAAATAATAGGCATGGGTCGAGCGGTAAAAGCCGGATGACACAGTGTCACATTGAACTTCGTTGCATACGCCGTGCGTGAGTCAAAGTCGAAGTCAATGCCGGGTCAAGATCTTGCCAATTTTTTTTTCTTGTCGGAATTTTGGCAAAGCTTCGCTTGAGCGAAAGATCTTTGGATTTTTTTGGCAAAGATTCGGTCTTGACTCTTACGCATTCCGTGCGGGTCAAGGTCAAAGTCAATGTCGGAGTCAAGGTTCTACCAATTTTTCCTTGTCGGAATTTTGACAGAGTTTCGCTTGAGCGAAAGATCTTGACTTCCGTTATGAACTAAGGCTTGACCTTTACGGGGATATGCAACTGGGCTATATAACACGGACTAGACCAAAAACCAACCAAAAGTCACGATTTTTTGAAACGTGTGACACGGACTGTGCATTGGTCGACACTGGTGTTTTTTTTTTTTTGATTTTAAAAAAATTTAAGGGAAAAATGGGAAAGTGGACAAATGTATGAGGGCAAAGAAAGTAAGCATGACATGGAATCCGCGATGGGAGCTAACCCGCTCAAAGTGGAAAAGCTTTATACTTTATTTTTTTCGAAAAGTGATACCGGTACGTGGGATTGTTAAACCACCGTTTATCCCAAGCCCCGGGTTAGGGAGCGATACAGGAAGGTTAAGTGGTTTCCACCTATATAACGGGTATCGTTTATTTTAAAAATGAAAGCTTTTCTCCTTTGGGATGTCCCCAGCGGAGTCGCCAAACTGTGAATGTGTGCCCAAATTTTTATTGGATTCACGCGAGTTTGAAGACATCCGGTTTAATTTGAAAAACGGAGTCGCCACGCCATTTTGATTTTCTCAAAACTTTGAAAAAAAGGATTTATGGGTTCGGAGGTTAAGTTACCCCTTGGGAAGAACGGATCGTCGTTCACTCAAGGTGCCTTGCCGTAGCAAGTCTCCCTAGATTTCATTTATCGTGCTTGCTTGCGTGCTTTCTTGTGTGCATGTGTTTGAATAAAAGTGGAGGGAATGTCTCAAGTTATCTTTCGGACGTGCAAACCATTTATTGGTTGTCGCTCGGGATTTCTTGGATTTTATGTATTCGGGATTTTGATCCCGTCCTCATCTTGGACTTGTTATCATCGCATTTTAACATCGGGACTTGCGTGATCAAGAGAAGGACTCTCTTTTATAGTCCAAAAATGAGGTTCTTTAGGAAGGAATGTCCTTAGCCCATCAATCCTACACCTTAAGACGATTGAGCTTATATGGATGCTTCATGCTCGTCTTAAGTGATAATCGGAGATATAGGGTTCAAGGTTGTCCCTTTCTAAAGAAATTGTGAAACCTTTAATGGAAGAAACGATGTAAAGATAGAATCTTTACACCGGTCCGTTCCAAGGTTGCTAATGGGGACATGGGGAAATACATGTAAAAATAACATTTTTAGTGAAAAGATGACATTTTTGGGTTGCAAAGGATGCTTTTTGGTTTAAAGAAATGATCTTTATGCAAAGGATGCATTTTTATGAGGAAAATAGTATTTATTATGCAAAGGATGCCCAAAGATTTCATTTTTGAAAGCAAAGGATGCTAAGTTCATGCAAAGAGATGATTTTTAATGCAAAGAATGCATGTAAATGGGTTTTAGGTGCAAAGGATGCCCCTTTATTATAAAGACATGATTTTTATATGCAAATGATGCATTTTGGATGTAAAAATTGCATTTTTATGAGCAAAAGATGCATAAAGATGATATTTTTATTGTAAAAATGGGAATTTTAGGTGCAAAGGATGCACCTTTTGATTCAAAAATTACATTTTTAATGGCAAGTGATGCCTATTTCATGCAAAGGGGGAAGGGGGGTATGATAAAGATATGATCTTTAATGGTAACTACCAAGTCCCAAGCAAGATAATGACAATATATGAATGCAATGAGCAATTTAAATCACATAGAGCAAGTAAAATGCAAGGTTAAGGGAATGAGAGGTTACCAATGGTGGTGACCTCTTCTTCTTTGGATCTTGCTTGGTGGAAGGACCAACTTTGGAGGCTTCAATGGAGGAGGGAGGTGGCTTCTTGGCTCCTTCAGCTTCTTATTTTCGTAGAAATTCTTTGGGGGGTTTTTATGCTGGAAAAACTGTGTTGTTGGTGTTGTTGTGTCTAAAATGGGAAGAGGAGGGCTCTATTTATAGGCAGTCTGGATAAGGCTAATGAAGCCGTGCGGCCAGAGGTCATTGGCTAATGCAGCCGTACGGCATTATCCATAATGACTCAGCATGTTTTTAGAATCATGCAAGGTGGCAATTCTAGAAGCTTTTTGTAATTAAGAAAAACGTGTTTCTTAATTACTAAGCCATCCCTTCAGCCCTTAAGAGGTTTGGAACAGTTCCGGAATTGTTCCGAAACTCTAGGAAAGTCTGGGAAATTATCGAAAAATTTACCGGAATTGCCAGAAAAATTAATCGGAAGGCATGAGCCAGATTTGGGTACTTACAGGTTGACATTACAGTATACATACCAAGCTCCAGGTTCAGTGCTAAAGGTTCTAGCCATTGCGAAATTGAAGAAATTACGAAAATTAAAACCCTAATATTGAGGAAAAAGAGGAATACCTTAAGTAGCTCGAGAGAAGAGGGGTTACAGAACGAGACGAAATCTTTGATTTAACCGATTGCCTTTTTGCTATTCTCGCCGGAGTTCAAGGAATCAGAGAGGGTAAAAGTTGCAAATGAAGAAGGATTCTGCTATATATATTCTCCGGAATTGTAAAGAAATAGGAAAAATTCAAAAATTAATTTCCTAATTAATGAAGGGAAACAGTTTTCAAGGCGGACTCTCAAACGTCAAAGAGTAATCATTGTGAAAAACGGCGCTCTTTCAGATCTAGCCGTCCAACATTCAACGTTCAGGATTGAGCCACGTCACTATAGTCGACTGATCATCAGAACGAGTAGCGACCTGCGAGTCACATCAATCCTCATCAAAATTTTCTTAACTTCCTAGTCGACAAAGTCAACTCGAAAGTTGGGGGCCACTGAACATACCAAAGGTATCTAACTGGGCCAAGCGAGTAAAGCCCAGTCCTCAAGCAATTGTGTCCACCCCATTCTCAGTGGGCTAGGCCCAATCAATACATGGCTCAAGGCCCATCTCATGCATCAGTCGACTAAGTTCATTGTCCGACCTGCTAGGTCCCGACCTAATTTGGTCCGACCTTATGACCCAGTCAAATTTCGGGTACGATCCAACTCTACTCGACAGTCAGGTCGACCCAAACACAAGTGTCGACCTCGACCTGCCGAAGCAAGCGTCGACCTAACGGTTACAGGCGTACAAGCAATTACTCTTTCCATAACTGCATCCCTATAAATCAGGGACCGTTAGAGGCACGTTTACATTACAAGTAACTGTCGCTAAAATCTCGGAGCACACGTCGCTCCTCCAAATATACCGCAATCATCACCTATAAATACATCACCACTACCAACGGTGCAAAGGTAACTGCTATTTTGTTATCAGAATTTCATTATTCAGTACGATTTTGCTCTTCAATCATCAAATACTTACTCTCACGCCTGAGGGTCTAAGCCGGAGACACATCCGACTAGTCGTGGGTTCTGATTTCATGTCAAGGAGCTAGGTGATCAGTCCTGCTACGTGGAGGAAGATTGATAAGCACATTTCCTGCGACATCAAATAATAATAGTCTGCCTAAATAATGGACAGCCTGCGTAAAACCGACTGTATAAATTATGCACTTTCGTGTAATATATGTCATGTAATAAAAGTCGCAAGGGCACTTGCTGATATTTTATCTCTTCGCCAGGCCATGTTCACATCCAAATGGGGGTCGTGGCCCGTTTGTCTAAAAAAATAAAAGTACTAGTACAATTTTTGTAAATATTAGGGATATTTGTGCAATATATAATTAAATTTTGCCCCCTTTTGTATAAAGAAAAAAGACATTATTTTATTTGCCTACTTTTAATAATAAAAATAATTTTGTTCCTTTCAACAGTTCTTTGTTTAATATTCTCTTGCCAAACGGGGGCCACTCCGCTTGGCGTTAAGGAGAGTAGTTTTCTTTTAAATATGAATCAACTATTTTGAAACAGAGTATTTTGAAAATTGAAAACTCATTTTGGGACCTACTGTACATGATAGTAAGTTAGACAAAACATGTTTTGTGAAGACTGTTACATCAATTATCCCATAATAATAATTATTAACTAGCTTAGTCATAAATGTATAAATATTTGGGTGACTATTTTTAGAGCAAAGGCGGACCTACCCCCACACTAAATTTTGAAATTGTACTATTAAATTTTGATTTTTACAATTAAAATTTGTGTTTCCTTGTTAGAACATTTCTATTTCGTTAATCTCTAGGCATACTCAGTTCTTAGAATAAGAATGATAAATAAGAAAGAAAGCGAAAGCGTATACATGATGAATTCATCTTTATGCCTTGATGTTCTTGAAGGCGGAAAGAAGATGAAGAAATGAGTAGGAGACGAAGTCTTCTAAATGATGAGTGCCTTCACTTTATTCTCAGATTATAGAGAGAGAATTAATGAATTATGTGTATGTTTCAAGGATGATGAAAAACCTCTATATATAGGAAATCAATAGGCACTTCATTTAGGGATCACACCCTTTCATATGAAGTAGCAAAAAGGTTACCTTTTGTCCATCATAAATAGGTAATCTTTTAGCCCGAAAATTCTACACATTGATTAGATTTCTATACTTTATACAACATTATATTTATGATTTATACATGTACGTCTATATGTTTACGTATATTTACTAAGTACACACATTTTGCAATTCATGTTCTTACAATCTCCCACTTGAATTGCCCAAACATGTGTTTGTACTTAATAAACCTTTATAAAATCATATTTATAATGTTAAATAACAATCCTTATGTATACTTTATTGTCATTTAACAATTCCGTCCATTAATTTTATAAGTATAAGGACTAAAGGGGCAGTCGTTGTAATTGATTCGCAACTAAACCCGCATTAATCACATATATATATCCAACTAAATGACATAGATTAAGTATAGATCTGTAGCATGAAAAATTGATGAATATATTGAAGCATGTATATATATTCCTCCAATTAGTCCTACTTAATCAAATGAGATCAATAATTAAATAGATAAGAATAATTAAATGAAAATACAACACAAACTCCCACTATATTAAATGTTATCAAAAGTTGTTACACCCATGTGAAACACCATAAGAGATAACGATTTATTAAATGGATCCGTTAACTTGGAGTTTGTTCCTATAAGTTGTATTTCTATTTGTCCATTTTGTACTCTTTCTTTTACAACAAGAAACTTAATATCTATATCCATAGATTTAGATGAACTCTTGTTGTTGTTCAAAATACAATACTGCTGTGCGATTGTCACAATATAACTTGAGCGGTTTTTAACATCATTGACAATTTGCATTCCCTTAATGAATTTATGCAGCCATATAGCTTTATTGGATGCAACTCCTCAAAGACATTGCTCCACCGGCTAATGTGAAGACATAACAAATGTCGACTTTCGACTATCTTGGCATCCATTAAAATCAGAATCAGAATACCAAATGAACTCAAGATGATCCTGATTTTGAATATGTAAGTATGTAGTTTTTAGTGTTTTGTAGATATGTCATCATTCTTTTGGCTGCAACCCAATATTCTTTACCCGGATTGCTTTGGAATCCACCAAGTATTTCAACAATAAATGCAAGGTCTGGACGAGTGCAGACTTGCGCATATATTAAGCTTCCTACTGCTGATGCATAAGAGATATTTTTCATATACTTGGATTCAAAATCATTTTTAGGACATTGCTATAAACTGAATTTATCTCTTTTAGAGACAGGGATGTCATGTGGTTTACAATTTTTCATGTCAAACCTTTATAATACCTTCTATATATAGCCCTTTTTGTGATAATCCTAAAATACCTCGTGAACGATCACGATGAATTTGGATTTCTAATACAAAAAGATGCCTCACCGAGATCTTTCATTTCAAATTTGTTTGAAAGAAATTTCTTGATTTCCTTAATAAGTTCTTTATCATTACTGTCAAGTAATATGTCATCTACATATAAGATCAAAATTATAAATTTACTCCCACTGAACGTATGGTACACACAATCTTCAGCAAGATTCGTTTCAAAACCAAATAAAAGAATTACTTGATTGAATTTTAAGTACCATTGACGAGATGCTTGCTTGAGCCCATAAATGGATTTCTTTTGCAAACTAATTGATTAGTTTGATCTAAATCAGTCACCATTTCTGGTTTCTTCATATAGATAGTTTCCTCAATATCTCCATTGAGAAAAGCTGTCTTTACATCCATTTGATGAAGTTCAAGATCAAAATGTGCAACAAGTGCCATAATAATCCTAAAAGATTTTTTAGAAGATATCGGTGAAAATGTGTCTTTATAATCAATGCCCTCCTTTTAAGTGAATCCCTTAGCAACAAGACGAACTTTATATCTTTCCATATTACCACGTGAATCCCTTTTGGTCTTAAAGATCCATTTACATCCGATGGGTTTCACGTTTTCAGGTAATGGAACAAGATGTCAAACGTCATTGTCTTTCATAGATTTTAACTCTTCATTTATGGCATCGATCCATTTACGAGAATTTGGACTATTAATGGCTTCATGGAAGGTGAGCGGTTCATCTCCCACTAAGTCCAAGAGTTCCTCATTCTCGGCAAGATACACATCATAATCTGTCGAAATCGCACTTCTTCTTACTCTATTAGATCTTCTTAAGGGCATCGATTCTACTTGATTTTGAGGTTGTTGAATTTGATCTTCATTAACAACATTTTCATGTTGTTCAATAGGAGGTTCTATATCGTTTTAAATTATATGTTCTTGTTGAATATCAGGTATAAGTACTTGATTTTCAATGGAAACTATGGGAAGAGGTATAGAAATGAATTCCTCTTCCTCCTCAAATTCAAAACTATTTCTAATTTCCCCTCCAAATTCAACATCCTCAAAGAACTTAGCATTTCTCGTCTCAAAAAAGGTTCTAGTTTTCGGATCATAAAATTTATATCCCCTAGATCTCTCGGCATACCCTACAAAGTAACTACTAACAGTCTTAGCGTCCAGTTTGCCCTCATTAGGCCTATAAGGCCTAGCTTCTGCTGGATAACCCCATACATGAAAATGATTTAGGAACGGTTTCTTACTTGTCCATAATTCATAAGAGGTTTTGTCGGTAGCCTTTGAAGGAGCCCTATTGAGAATGTAAGCTGCGGTTTTTAATGCACCGCCCCATAATGAGTGAGGTAAAGAAGTACAAGAAATCATACTTCTTATCATATCCTTAAGGGTTCTATTACGTCTCTCCGCTACACCATTCATGCTAGGTTTGCCCGGCATGGTGTAGTGAGGGACAATCTCACACTCTTCTAAATAGCGAGCAAAAGGACCCGGACGTTATTCACCCAATACGTTATACCGTCCGTAGTTTTCACCACCATGATCGGATCTAACATTCTTAATAGTCTTTCTTATGCCTTAAAAGACTTGAAAACAACCAATGATTGAGACTTTACATGAAGAAAATAATGTATCCATAATGAGAGTAATCATCCATGAACGTAATGAAATATTGTTGACCATTCTATGAAGGGGTAGTGAATGGTCCACAAATATCCGTATGAATTAGTTCCAAGATATTTGATACTCTCAAAGATCTATTTCCTCTAATGTTTGTAAATTTTCCTTTAAGACACTTAATGCAAAAGGTTTTATCCGGAGTATCAAGTTTGTTTTAGGATTCCCTCTGGCATAAGCTTTATCAATTCTTCCTTTGGAGATATGACCCAAACGCATATGCCATAGAATACAAGAGTTTTCACTTGATAACTTTTGCTTAGTGCCTTTAGTTTTTGGTTTTATTAATATGAGACTCTTTAAATGACTTGACTGTGTCAAGTAAATGAAGATTATCACTATATGATAAAGTACTTAGTACCAACAATCTTGGAATTAAAATAAATCACATTTATTAGTTCCCAAACGAATAGGAATAACCTTCCCTATTCAAAACAGTGATTGACATTAATTCCACTTAAAATATGGTATAATGAATGTATTTTAATACAAAGTACTAATCAGTACTTAATCAATAAATCAAAGAGTCCCTATGCCTATTACTTCAACCGGATTCCCAGCTCCATATAGATGAATCTTTCATCTTTTCTAGGTCTTCGGCAATTCAGGCAATACTTCATAGACAAACTTATGTGAGTTGTTGCACTAGAATTCAACCACAATGTATATGAAGGAATTTGAAACCAAAATAGCCTTAATACAAACAAGACCATGACATTCCTTTCTTAATACGCAAAGCGTGATATTTAGGGTAGTCATTCTTCATGTTAGTAAGGTCCTTGCAAAAGAAGTTTTTCTTTAACCTTTTGATCATTGGATGATCCCTTATGCTTCTTTCTTGCAACCTCAATTTTCTTTCCTCTTCTCTTAGTTCCATATGAGAAGAGATAGATGTTAGGCTTACGCAGTTGGAATGGTTCCACTTCTCAACACTTAAGCGATCTTTTTGAGTGCTTTTATCAGCGAGAGGAGCGGGACTTGGTTCCCTTAATGCGAGATTGATGTCCATACAGCCCAAGATTAGATTTTTCCAAGTTTTAAAATTTGTCTCATTTAAGCATCAAAATATTTACATATAGCAGTAATAGATGAAGCATTTTATAAATCTGTTGGGATAAGAACAAATAATGAAATACAAAACATGCGTAAATAACTACATAATCAATGAATTAAGTGATTAATTATATCAAATGAATCCCATCTATAAGCTAATCAACATGACATCAAAACTAATCTTTGGATTGCGAGTTGACTCATAATTTGATTTATCTTAGGATAATAAATGACTTTAAATAACACATTTCAAATACTTGCCTTCCTTTGGGCCGGTTCAAGTATTAAAAAATGTCCTAACATTTAAGGTATTTGTTACCCGGCAATAAAGAATAAAACAACTCATTTTAAATATCTGTCTTCCTTTGAAATGGTTCAAAGTATTCAAAATGACCACAAGTTTTATTCAATTATTACCCCATGAATGCAAATATTTAGTCAATAACAAGATCTCCTTTGGAAAATTCATGTTACCAAATATTTATATAAACATTCATCACTTTACAATTTCGTATCTAAACAACGTAAATCACTTTGGCGATAATATTGTTTAGAAATGAATGAAATTGTTAAGCATATAATTAATCACAATATATAAGACAATTAATATGACATCAAATATAATTATCTTTGGGCAACCAAGAAATCGAACTATGTTTTAATCAAACACTTAATCTTTCATTGGGCCGACTTAAGTATTTGATCAAACAACTGATGTTCTATAGCTTTGTTACCCAATGAATGTATAATTTTAGCCAAATAAAAGATCTTCTTTGAAAAATTCAATTTATTCACATATTAAAGTATACATTCATCACTTAATAACTTCGGATCTAAATAACGTAAATCACTTTGGTAACAATATTATTTAAAAATTAATGAAGTTTATTAATCATATAATTAATCACAATGAAAGGAAAAAGTTAAAAAGATGTATGTTTTTGCTCAAAATTAAATACTGAATCTGCAGGTGCACGGCCGAGTCATATAATCTTGCACGGCCGTGCAAGTCCTATTCCAGAAACCAAATTTTATTATTCAGGTAGTGCACGGCCGAGCGAATGGAATGACACGGCCGAGCATTCCTTTTCAGAAATATCATAATTTCTTGTTCAACGTTGCACGGCCGAGTCATGGAATGATGCACGGCCGTGCAAGGAGTATGCACGGGCGAGCATAATAAACGACACGATCGAGCAGCCTTGTCCAGAAAATTTCATTACTTGGTATAATGGTGCACGATCGTACAATTCATAACGCTCAGCCGTGCAAAATGAACAGACTTGCATGAACCATTGCACCATTTCATGAATTTCATGTCTTTTGAGCCAAAACTTCAATCCTTTTTCAGATTTTAAATTTGATTATAGTTATTAACACTCTATAAACGAATTAGAGTGATTAATTAACACCAAAAACTTAATGAATTGATCATTGTCTAGAATCCAAGTAAGGCAAAAATCATGCAAGTAGATCCACACTGTAGTGCCCAAACAGCTCGGTCGTGTATTGGGATAATCTTACTTGATATATTGTCTTTCTTATTGAGTTTTAGACTTGATAAATTCTCAATAACATCAAAACATAATGAATTCAACATAAAATGAAGCAAAATATGATATAATGAATTCATTCTTAATCAAGAACACGAGTAGGCTCTGATACCAATTGTTGGAACATTTCTATTCCGTTAATCCCTAGGCATACTCAGTTCTTAGAATAAGAATGATAAATGAGAAAGGAAGCGAAAGCGTATACCTGATGAATTAATCCATCTTTATGCCTTGATGTTCTTGAAGGCGGGAAGAAGATGAAGAAATGAGTAGGAGACGAAGTCTTCTAAATGATGAGTGCCTTCACTTTATTCTCAGATTATGGAGAGAGAATTAATGAATTATGTGTATGTTTCAAGGCTGATGGAAAGGCTCTATATATAGGAAATCAATAGGCACTTCATTTAGGGACCACACCCTTTCATATGAAGTAGCAAAAAGGTTACCTTTTGTCCATCATAAGTAGGAAATCTTTTAGCCCGGAAATTCTACACATTGATTAGATTTCTATACTTTATACAACATTATATTTATGATTTATACATGTACGTCTACATGTTTACGTATATTTACTAAGTACACACATTTTGCAATCCATGTTCTTACATTCCCCTCCCCCTCCTTCCTTGATCAAGAAAAAATAGTCATATTATATTTTTTCCCTCCGTTTGAATTAAATTTTAATATCACATTATAGTGTTCTAAAATCAAAGTAATCTTGTTTCCGTTTCAAATAAATCATGGGTCCGTCACTATATTAAATCAGACTATTTACACGTGCGAATCAATAAAAAGTTCACTATGACTTACTTTTGCGCCATTAATTGATTTTGAGATGAACATGGGCGGTTTCATGGATGGACGACAAATTTTTCTCATTTAATTCCTTTTTAAAATTTTATTTCCAAAAATGACTCACTGTTCAAACTTTTGCCCGGAATGTCCTCTTTTTCGTAAATCGCTACACCGTGAAGCGATTCTCAAATTTTTAATTTCAAACTCGCCAAATCATTTAGCGAGTTTAATTAATTTTTATTTCCATTAATTATTTTCTGTAATAATAAAAAAAAATTCCAAATATTAAAAAATAAATTCCAGGGAAATTAAACTCGCTATTTCATTTAGCGAGTTTAAACAAAAATAAAATGAAATCGCCAATTGAATTAGCGATTTTAAATGGAAGGAAACTCGCCAATTGAATTGGCGAGTTTGTGAAGACCAAAATTCCCTCCAGCAGCTACCAGTTTGCTGTCCACCTGAAAAAAAATATACACAAACAACAAAACCTTGTAAACAAAACTCATTCATACAACAACAAATATATAAACAAACTAAAAAAAACTTTCAAAAAAACAAACAAATAGATTACAAAAATATTGTAATATACTACAAATATTCAATACAAAAACTACTAAACTAATTCAACTCAAAGCCTCCCAGCTTCTAATTTTGCAAACACCATGGACATATCACAATCTTCTTCAACCAATCCAATTCACCATGAACCTTCAAGAACAGCCTCCGACGACAAAAATAACAATCTACGGACCAAAAACAACCAAATTTCTGAAGACCTCAATACCCTTCAAAACCAACAAAACAAAACTCATTCATACAACAACAAATATAGAAACAAACTAAAAAAAAACTTTCAAAAAACAAACAAATAGATACCAAAAATATTGTAATATACTAACCAAATCTCACTTCTTCTTCCTTCTTTCGTATGTTTTATCATATGTAGATGGAGTGAATTTGTTTACCGGATGTCGCGACCTAGACCCCTTTCTTATGTCAGTCTGTCTCTGAAATTCCTCCCTCTGAGGTTGTGTAATGCCCTCAAAGTAAGTCCCACCAGAAGAAGTCGAATTCGGATCGGAGAAGGGTTGGAACGATGCTTGTGACGTAGATAGATCAAAGGCACTTCCACTCCCCGAAAATTGTCCAAAACCCATAGTGGGTTCAGGGGGAGGGTCTAGCTGGGCATTCCACCCACTCCCATCTCCCCACCTACTCCCACTCCCACTCCCACTCCCATCCCCCTACCTACTCCCACTCCCACTAAATTGACTTTGAGTCAACTGTGACCAATCAAATAGATCATCATCACAGTGGGGGCTTCGGGCTCGGGCGTGGGTCGATGTGAGGCTCTGGCTGCGGATCTGGCTCATCATGTAAGTTCATCCCCTGCTGCTCAGCCTGTTTGGGTGCACGATGTCCACGTCTACGAGGCTGTCTAGGTGCCACACCCTGGGTGCGATCAACCGGTACCGAAGGTGCTTCAGCCTCAAGCCGCTGCTGCTCTCTCACATGCGTGAGAGTGCGTCTGACAATCCTCCGCACCTCAAACCGGGATGGACATGGCGGACTTTGCTGCTCCTCATCCCTAGTAATGCCAAATTCATTTGTCACATGAACATGATGTAAGTTTTGTACCTGTTTTTATACCATAAATTATGAGAATGAGACATAATTTAATAATTCGAAGTAAAAAAACTAAGGTGATTATCATGAGAACAATTTAAGAAATGCTTACCAAACCCTCCAAGAAAGGGGCCATCGTCCGGTAACCAATCTCCTCTACATGCACCGGGTTTTGGACAAACATGCACGTGATCCTCTTATACCAAATCATGTAAGGATGCGTATAATGCATGGAAAACTCAATAAATGGAGAAGTATAAGTCAAAAGTTTCAATATGTAGTAGGTGACAATAACATTTCAGATGGAAAACTCGTTAATAAATGTATACCTGCACCCCAAGGGAAGGTTGCCCTGATCCTCATTTGGCGTAAGAGAAATAGGTTGCGTACATAGCAACCTATCCCATGCCCAAAGCTGTATCAAAATAAAATATATGAAATACTATTAAAACATATGATTTCAAATAAATAAAAAAAAAAAGAACAACATCATAACGTTTAATTAAAATGTTATAGCATACCTGCAGAATATTTAGAAATCCACCACACTGGCTAGTGTCGGGGTGAGTAGCAGAGCAAAGTTCCCTATATAAAAAGGCTAAGCATGCACTACCCCAGCTGTACATATGTATCCTCTCAATATCTCTAAGTAAAGGGAGATAAAACAGCCTTCACCTTGCCGTTAGTACGATCCGCATCACATTAGCCCCAAGGGCTATCAAAATATAGGCACGTGTATACCTATCAACCAAGTCTGGGGGGGAATCAGCGGGAAGGCTACCAAACTCAGAAAATTGGGTCTTCAACCACTTAATCTTTAAACTACTACCATCAAATGCTGCATCAGGTGGAACAGCACCTAGAAGCTCCGCACATAAGACCCGCCAATTTGGAAGCACGGGCAAACCTGAATCGCAATCTGGGTAACCCATCAATCGGCAACCCCGACAGCATCCCGATATCCTCTAATGTGATGGTCATCTCACCAACAGGAAGGTGGAAAGTATGGGTTTCCGGGCGCCATCTCTCAATCAACGCCTCAAATAATGCCCAGTCATACTGCACTCTCCCGATGAAATGAACTCCTAACCACCCAGCCATTGCTAATCTCTCCTGGATAACGGGAGCTATAACATGTGGCACGGTTGCACCACGACGAAATGATAAACTCGAAACGTCACGATTTGCCCAAATATATTTGGCTCGGTGGGAGTGCTGTAAAGTCAACACGGAAGAATCAAACGGCCCAGGATCAACAAAAGTATCCATCTGTTAATCAAAACAACACAAACACAAGTATTATTTTGACAAATCAAATACTCTAGGAAGTGTTATGTTCACAAATCATAGACGTGCTTGTGATTGTAACCATAGCTTAACATTAAGATGATAAGCTATGGTTAATGGTCTATATTATAGCTATATGTTTCAGATTCAGGCAAAAGCAATTAAGCAAACACCTTAACATTAAGATGATAAATTGGTAAAGCAGGGCAGAAACAAAGTTTATAGCTCCCTTATGAATGTGTAACCATAGCTTAATGAATTGCAAGAGTTTGGCATGACAGAACAAGGTTGCAGACAAAATACTAGGTCACCGAGACCGGAGTTACTTGCATCAAAAATGCGAAAGGTTGATCTGTGCCTACTATAACACTGCAAGCAAACTTGGTAAGAGTGACCACACTGACCAAAAGACTCTTTACTGAAGTGCAACGTGCACTTCAGTACGTTGCACTTCAGTAGTTGCACTTAAGGGGAATGCTGGGGAAATGTGAATGCAATGAGCACAAGTATATTTATCAACACCTAATTCTTTGTTTCACATTAACTTCAGTATATCTGAGTTCAATACATACCTGCAAGCCTCAGACGATCTGCTCGCACAACTGGGATGTCAATGTCAGACCTTGGGAACCCCTGCAGCAAAGCATCAAATTATAAGACAAGGATTTCGAGGTCTGCCACTTTAGTCTGTGTCAAGAAAGGCATGGAGAACGCAACAAACCGCATCTATATTATACAGTTTAATATATTGAAACAGAGAGAGAGCGAGAGAAACACATTGGGGTTCTGAAAAACCGAGTTCAATTGGATGCTATTTCCATACAAATTGGAGCAACCGAGTTCAATTGTGTATTCTAAATTGATAAACCACTTCTTACCTGAAAATTGGGGATCTGAAAAACCGAGTTCAAATCGTTCTTCCTTCTCTCTTCTTCTTCCTTGGTTTTTTTTTTCTTTCTTCAGTCTGTCTCGTAATCTCGCCAATTGGGGATCTGAAATTACTTACAAACTCGCCAATTCAATTGGCGAGTTTGCTTCCATTTAAAATCGCTAATTCAATTGGCGATTTCATTTAATTTTTTTTTAAACTCGCTAAATGAAATAGCGAGTTTAATTTTCCTGGAATTTGTTTTTTATTATTACAGAAAATAATTAATGGAAATAAAAATTAATTAAACTCGCTAAATGATTTGGCGAGTTTGAAATTAAAAATTTGAGAAACGCTTCACGGTGTAGCGATTTACGAAAAAGAGAACATTCCGGGCAAAAGTTTGAACAGTGAGTCATTTTTGAAAATAAAATTTTAAAAAGGAATTAAATGAGAAAAAATTCGATGGACGACACTGGCTTTTCAAAGAAAGAAAAAAAAAAACTAAAAACAAAGTTAAACAAAATACTACTTTTTCCTCCGTTTAAAAATAAACGTCCATATTTGACAGTAAATCTAGGAAAATATCTCTTCTTGGAGGAGTCCTCGATCTCTCGGACTCTCTCTCTCTCTCTCTCTTTCTTGTTTTCTTCCTCTCTTCGTATGGTTTTTAAAGCTTCGATAAAATTTCTTCTTATTGATCATTATTCACAAATGTCATTGTAGTTCAATTTCAGACTTCTATTTCTCTTATTTATCGTAAATTACTTCAATTACAGTAATTTTGAAGCAATATGAGAATGGAAATTTTATGATTTCATTCTCAAATTACTACAATTACTTTTAGATATTTTTGGGGAATTTTTTGTGGCACTAAGTTCCTTATTTTTTATGTTCAAATTTTGTGATTTTAGGATTAAATAGAGTTGAATTGGTTTCTAAAAGCATCAAATATTTTAAAAAAAGGTTAGCAAGCCTAGAAATAGTTTCATACTCCGTTCGTTCGTAAATGAATTTTGAAAAATATTTCAAAATTAATATTGATTACAATCAAATTTGATTTTTTTTTTCGACATTTATTTTGGGACACATGGAGTATGCGATTTCCGTTTATTAGCAAGAAAATATTTTTGCACATCAAAAAATATGTGGCATAATTTTTTGGTTCACGCTAGTAAAATTTCTGAATCCGCAGCCGAAGACTTTTTTTTCATTATTGATTTTCCATGATAATATCTAGGAGTGACGGGGAAGAAACTATTAAATCTGAATAAGTGCGTTTTGTGTTTTTGACTTTTTGTGTTTTGAAATTTCTAAACTCTTGTTTTTTTCTACTAATTGAATTTAAAATAAAGATAATGGCGCATAACGGGTGTGATGATGTCAAAAACATCGTATCAGCTCAAATTCATCGATAAGATTGTATCTTATATGTTTGAATAGTCTTAAAATGATGAACAAACACGTAAACTAAGCTGGGGCTTCACTGGCGAATGCCCTCCGGCGTGAGAATAAGTATTTGTATTTATGATAGCAAATCAATTGACAATAATTAAAAGTCAAAAGATGCGTTCACCTGAATTATGTAATTTATGACTTGTATTTATAGGTGTTTGAGATAGTATCCTGCTTTGGATAGAAAGTTAGGTGAGATAATGAGTCAAGTCCTACTAAAATCCTAATTTCATGATATCCTAATTGTAGTAGGATTAGAATAGCCTTTTGTACGTATGCATAGAAGGTCTGCTCCTCGGCATCGTGAGCTGGTCGACATATTGGTATGCCAAGCAAGAGGGGTAATCAAGGGTAGGAAAGCCCATTTCCCTTGTCATGATAGAAGCCTTGTTGGCTTGGACCTGGTGCAGGTCGACATTTGAGTATGCCTTGGTCGGCATATCTCAGCAACTCTGCCTTAGTTATAAGACCGCTCTACTATATCCAGGTCGACATAGTGAGATATGACGAGGAGAGAAAGACGAGCATAGGTAGGGAAGCTCATTTCCTATGTCGTAATTGGGACTTATGTATATTTTCCATTGGGCTCAATCCATTGGGCCTTGCCCGTCTTGTGGCCCATGTTCGTACTCGGTTTATACCATTAAGTGGCCCCAAACTTCCTAGCTCGACTCTACCAAGGAGGAAGTGTTGCTCGTCCTCGGTTTTACGAATACTAAGAGGCTTTTTGAATTTCGAGGTTGCTAATCATTTTATCCGACGATTATTACACATTGTCAGGCGCGCCCATTATTGACGACATTCGCCTTGGGAACTTCGCCAAAACAATTAATGTGGAGAGGCAAAATATGTGTTGATCCGTTTCTTCGACCCGTACCCGGTTGGATCCGGGTATAAAGGCTAAATCATCCTCATTTCCAATCTTTTATCACTGTAGCAATTTGAGAGAACCTATAAGATGCGATTTTCTGTTGAGTTCTTGACATTTCTTGGTTCGATTTCTTGGTGATTTGAGTCCAAATCCTTTGTGGTTTTCTCTTCTAAATCAGGTATAATTTCTTCCCTAATCACTTCTTTTCACGTTTTCTGGGTTTTGCACTTGGTTTTCCGCCTTGTTTTTCTTGAATTTTTGAAACCGCCATTGTTGTATGTACTCCCTTGTTCTTGAAGCTTCCTTTTGTTACCAAATTTCCTTAGTTCCTCGACATGGCAAGGACGTGGAGAAGCAATCCAAACGCCCTTTATTGCTATCACACCCAAAACCATAGGATTTATAAACGAATCGATGGGCCGTGGATGATGGTAAATTTGAATGAAATTGGGAAGATCTTGACAAGGTACTAAGCTCTTAGAACCGACGTCTGTTATCGTAGTCGGTTTAGGATTGATCGACTTAATGTCGATTCCCCCAACGTTGTGTTATTCCTATTGATCATATCAACTTGTACTATCTGAAGGCCAATCACTTAGAGCGTCCATTGTTAGGTGAGAATCCCTCCTCGACATTGATGAATAAGACGGGGAGGATACTTCCTCGTCCTCGTCTTTAACAATGCCTTTGTCAAAATTTGATCCCATTGTTTGTTGTGCAGATATGACGGGAAGAGGTCAAAGTTCTGCTCGTCCTTCAACTGGTCCTTCCTCATCCGGGAGAATCGTGGATGCTTTTGTCAAGGGAGCTCAAGCTGGTGGTTGTTCCAGAGGTCGTGGTAGGTCCCAAAGGGGTAGATCGAGCACTCCTAGGCCTAGGAAGGCTAGAGCCGGGGAACCTATGATTCCGGAATTGCATGATAAGTTTGGAGTATATAGGGATGAATACCGCCTAACCTATGTCCCCGGCGCACCTGTCCACGACAAGGAGGCCTTGAAATATTTTTTGTATAGTTTGAACCACATCTCATTTTTTTACAAACAATTTCAATTAGGTCTCTGTCTTCCCCTCGACCCATTTATTTATGAATTCTTAGAAGGCATGTAGGCCGTCCTCGCCATGATAGGGGCCAATGTTGTGAGGTTTTTGACCGGCTCTATAGTGTTGTGTCGTATCCTTAATTTTGAACCTTGCCAGTCCGCCTTTCATAGGTTTTTCTTGGTGAGTTATAAGGAGGACACCCGTGTCTTGGTGGTGAGAAGTGACCCAAACTGTCCAAAATTAATATACCCAGTGTCGAGCAAGGTGTCTGGCTGGAACAATCACGTTATTAGGGTGGAGAAGTTTCCTTGTGTGCCCGAGCAAGTACGTAAGCCTGAGTGGAGTGACCATCTAGTGGAGAGGCTGGAATAATTTTCCCAAGTAGGGACTTTGTCTTGGTCGAGCTTGGAAACTGACCAGAGGTATTATGTACAGACCAGCATTATACCTGGACCTTTGGACGGGCTGATGCCCCTCGACCCCGTCACTAAGGGAAACCATTATCCTGACCGGAGGGTTCACCCGGGGCTTGTATTCCATTCTGACTGCGACATATATAAACTATATGACAACAGATGTTTAGCCGAGGATGATGTGGCCGGCTGTAATTTTTCTTCCTTCCCGGCTTTATACTTGTGTTATAAAATTGCTATTTTGCTCCTCGTCTTTTTTATTAACTTTAATTTGGTCATCTTTGCAGATCTAACCGAGGAGCAACTCAAAAGGATGGAGGATGAAGTGTTGGATCCACAAGCCCTGATGAGCTGAAGAGAAGGACGTCTAGGTCCTCGGCAAAGAACAAAATATGAGAGGATGATACTGCTCGTCAAGCCATCTTATCTACTAAGAAGGCTGGGGCCTTGCCCTTAAAACCACTTGGGGGTAGGTGCACCCCCAGAAGATGAACATGACGGGCAGGAGGCCCAGGCCAGGGAAGAGCATGGATCCCAAGGGAAGACCTATCAAGCCGAGGAGGCTTTGAGGCAAGTCGGTCTAACTGAGACCAAGGAACTGGTAACCGGGCAAAGGATCCCAGGTAAAAAAATACCGAGGGTGGAGGCCTCAGTGGAGGATCCCTCCTCCAAGAGGATTACTACTGATCCCTCCTCTTCAGAAGTGGCTGCTCGGCATGTCAAGACTTAAGCTGAAACCGAGCAGTTGGCCAAGGAATTATGCTTTCCTCCTCCCATCAAGGGCATGGATGTGCTTGCTTGTAAGGGCCCAAAGCTGAGGATGGGACATCCCATCATCCACCGGGCATTGGATGATGACCTGCTCGACCACTTTCTCGAGACAAAGCTGAGCAGGGAGCATTTAGCCAACAGGAAGGGCTTCCTCTTGAGGGAGGTATGTTGTAGTCATCTTTTTGTTGTTGTCTCCTCGTATTTCATACTTGTATTTTTCGCTGAATTTTCTTTTTCTTTGTGTAGCTTGCCACGGTCACGGCCTATGAGGCCATAAGGAGGAAAACTGCCGAAGAGCTTGAACAGAAGCTTGAACGATAGGTGGAAAAGAATAAAACTAACCTAGCCAAGGCCGTAGAACTCCTAAAATCATTGAAGGGGGAGGTAGTTGCCCAGAAGGCAGCAAATCTGAAGCCATGGAGGAAGAAAGGGCGGCCAAGGAGGCGTTGGCTAGAGCCAAGGAGGCTAACAAGGTCGGGCATGAGGAGATTGAAAGGCTGAGGGCCGAGCTACAGAAGAATGCCGAAGTGTCTGATGCCTAGTATAAACAGTTGGAGGCCAGCTTTCCTTCTCAGGTAGCTGATGCCATGGCCCAATACAAAGTTAGCCCGGCTTTCAAACAAGCTCTGGTAGAAAAAATGGTCACCATGTACTCTAATGGTTATCTTCATTTGGCCAGAAGGGCCATCTCTGGATCATCGTCTTCTCTTCCTCGCGTGTTATCTTTTCGCATAAAATATCGGTCCAGTTTCGCTTCATCAACCCATCTTTGGATCATCCTTTTAAGCGAGATGCAATTCTCCGTATCATGTATGTGGTCCTTGTGGAAGACACAATATTTAGAGTTGTCTTGGACGTGTTTTGTCCTATCATTTAGTGGTCGGGGATCTGGTAGGTTTACCAATTGCATGATCTCCGTGATAGGTTTAGTAAGTGGGGTGTAGGGATGGCAATTTGTCCGAACCCGATCCGTATCCGGGACGATCCACACCGTAGCGGCGCGAGTTTGGTAGCATTTTTTGAAAACCTGGCGGGTCACGGGGCGGGTTCGGTTTCACCCCTCAATCCGCGGGGCCCCGCCCCGCCCCGCATACTATTATATATGTAATTACTATAATACCCCTCTCCCATTTTAATTATTACCCTTACCCCCAGACTCCCAGTCCCCCTATTCTATGTTGGGCCGTTGAATGGCTGGGCTAAAGCCCAAAAAATGATTTTGGACCATGTGGGCCGCTGTTCAAATGGCTGGGCTAGCTAAAGCCCAAAAAAATTGATTTTAGACATGTGGTGCGGGGCGGGGCGGGGCGGGGCAGATGCGGGTTCTCCAGTTGGCGGGGCGGGGCGGGTTCGGTACTAGGGGGGTTCTTTGAGGGGCGGGTACGGTTTTGGTCAAACCCATCCCGTATCCGCCCCGTTGCCATCCCTAGTGGGGTGAAGACCTCGGATTTTTCTATCGCCCGAGTCCTATTCTTTTCATTGTAATTACTTCCAATAAGCCTGGTTGGTACCAGTCGCATCCATTTCCATTTTTTCAAATCGCTTCTTGCTCTTCTCTTCCACCGTGGCTATGGTGTAGGCCACATTGTATAGATCAGATTTTGTTTTAGGCTCCCTGGCAGACATCTCATAGATTAATTGTCAAGATCTCAGTACGGAGTTGAAGCAAATAATCACTTCCTGGTCAGTTAGGCTTTTCTCCACCTAGTCGGCCATAGTCCTGAACCGGTTGTAATAACTTAGAGTGGTTTCGTTTTTACATTGCTCAATGTTGGCGAGATCTGTCAATCTCTTTTTTCTCTTCCCAACTGTTGCAAAGTGATATAGGAACCTCCTTCTCATAATTTTTCAGCTATATATTATTCTCTTCTTTTGCTTGTTTGTTACATGATATAAGCGAAATGCAATCGGTATAACTATCAACCCAGCCCTATGTTAGGCCCAATTGGTAGGAAAACAGGCTAGAGGGGATGAATAACCTGTTTAAACTTCTTTTCAAAATCTTTAGAAAATGGCCAAGTATTATATCAAAGGCTAAACCGATAATGATCAATTACGCAGCGGATTAAGTATTACTGATTTTACTCACCCAAATCGGCTAAGTGCAAGGAGTTTCAAAAGCAAGTTAAAAAGGAATGCAAGTTATTTTCCAATATGTAATACAAACAAAGCATTTAAGGATTCAAATGTTGTAACCAGTGATAACGTTCAACCGGTTACAAGATAAGAGAAATGAGCAAACACACAAACAAGGGGACAATTATTAGGAGAGGTTCACAGTGTTAAATAACTTCTACGTCCTCTACCAAGTTTGGTCAAAACTTAGATTTGTGAAAAGGTGCACTATTAATGTCACTAGTCTATTACAAGTTGCAATCTTTATGATTGAAAGCTGCCTAAAGGAAAGTGATCACTAATGGATCGTGATACAAGATTTGACCAGGTGTTATAAAGATATGTGTTCACAAGTTGAACTGATTTCTCTTGGGTGTGTAGTGTGATAAATCAATGTGTTCCAGACATAGTCTTGTTGGGGAACACTAACAACAATTGATTGAGTGTGCACAGTGTATGTCCTAATAAATAATCTCGTGAATATGAGGACTGATTGCTTTGAACTTCAATGCTTGAACACTTGTAGTTCTTGACAATCTCACTCTCAAAGTCTTTAATTCACCAACCCTCTTCAATGCTCTAAGGAAGGTATTTATAGTGTCTTCAAATTGAGCTTTTGTCTTTGAAAGGGTTGAAGGGATGACTTGGTCTGACAAGCATTTAATGAAAATATCTTATGCATTAAATGCTTGAGATTTGAAGGACAACCATCTTTGAATTTTCCACTGGATAAAGAAGTTGTTGTGAGTACTAGTAACTTGAACATTCCCTGAAGTAGTTACTGACAAGACGGCAGCAAAGTGTTCATAGCAACTGTTCTACTAACTTTAGCTAAGTAAGTGAGAACATTAAATGTTTCAACTAAAAGGAAGCTTGACTGATGCAGAAACTAAGGAGTTTAACCGGTTTGACTATCCCAACCGGTTGAGTGGTTTGACCGGCTAAGGGCATGACCGGTCATGGCACTTAACCGACTGAGGCTTTGGCAGCTTGCACAAGTAAACCAATACTGTCTTGGAAAATCTCCAGGTCTTCAAGTCTTCAATAATCTTTGAGAAAATACAATTAGAAACACTGGCACTAGCACTAAAAGGATCCTAAAGGTAAATAGAAAAATCTAAGTAGTCTGGTTAAAATTAGGGGTCCTCAATAATTCTTATAATGATTGGGGATTAAGCAATTCTTAAGCTATACATATATTTGACTAACAAACTCCTCCTAATTGATTAAGTTCAATCATCCTAGGTATACATCTATCTTAACTTAGTAAAAGAATGATCAAGAGTTTATCTTTTAATTTTGTCATTCCCTAAGTCAAGTGACAACTTGATGTAACATATGGAAAGCTTACAAAAAAATAAAGCATAAACAAAAGAAATTGGATGAATGAGATAACCTGCAAATTGAAAGAGTTAGTAGCAGTGAAATCATTCAAAAATATAAAAGAAATTCAAGAAATCAAATATTAAACATTGAAATGAACAAGGTTGAGGGTAAAGAAATTCTCATCAGTAGCTTCAATAAGGTTGAGCTTTTACCTTGACCAGCTCAGTGTTTGAATCTTACAGTTGAGCAGACAGGTCAGGAATCTTTAAATTTTCTTTTTTCAGCTCATCAGTAGCTTCAATAAGATTGGTATGAACGGCTATGGCTTCATCACATAATTGCTTGTTGGTATTGGTTGAATTTGTCAGTGTAAGTACCCAAATCTGGATCGTTAGAATCCGTTAATTCATACTTTTCAGATTAATGAGACTTTTCGGGACTGTCCCGATCATCCAAAATTAAAGTGTATCAAAAACACATTCGAATACGTAAAAAATATCACTTTTTCAAAAATATGCAATTTTCGGGACTTTTCGGGACTGTTTCGACATTTATTCGGACAGTTATTTTAAAAATCAGTCAAACTACGGCCCAAAAGACCAAATTGTCCTTGCTTAGTGACTAAGTCTGACACGTGTCACACATGCACAAAGCCTACGGTCAAATCAATCAAATCTAAAACCAAAAAAGATCAAAATACCCTCAAACTAAAAGACTGGCCGGTCGGCCTGTTTTGCTAGATCGACCACCAGTCCCATCATATTTTGAAATGCCCAAAAAGTCCTCAAACTTGAAGGTTAGGCCGGACGGCCTGTTTTTCCCCTTGAAATTGCCTATAGATAGCAACCTATCCTCTTTCAGTTTTAAAACCAACATTTCTTCCCCCAAACCCCCCTTCGACATTCCAGCCACTTTCAGCCCCAAAAACCCTCCCGAAATGCCGCCGAAACACCGCCGAATTGACGGAAACTTGAGTGCGAAAGAGAGTTAACTAGGGGAGGTTCTGCCTACGTGAGAGCAGAATTTCTCTCCTCTTTAAACACCCTAAAGTAACCCACTTGAGGCGAATCCCTCATTTCTCATACAAACAGGTACCCTAGGAAGATAGAGCCGAAACCGAACGTTGGTAAACTCTCCTTCTTAATCTTCCGTTTCATCTCTTTTTACGCACTTTTCGTTTTTTCTGTTCCGATCAAACTCTTCAAAATGTAGACACTATGTTGTCTACGGGTCAAGAAATGATCATCTCTAAATCAATTTTCTCTTTCGAAAAGTGTGATTTAGAGTTAAACTGGAGATCTTGACTCATTTTATCACTTTATCTTAATTATGTCATTTTTACCGTCCGAACCGTTTGGTTTGTCGATTGTCATTTCTACCATTCGAACCATTTGGTTCGTCGATTGTCAATTATACCGTCCGAACCGTTTGGTTCGTCGATTGTCATTTCTACCGTCCGAACCGTTAGGTTCGTTGATTGTCATTTAAATAATGCTTTTTACCGTCCGAATCGTTTGATTCGTTGATCGCACCTTTTATCGTCCGAATCGTTTGATTCGTTGATACCGTCATTTACCGTTCAAACTGTTTGATTTGTTGATCGTATTTACTTTTAACATCCAAGTCAATAAATTGACTTGTTGATCATCATTTCAATACTGTCATTTACTTTAAATGCCTTTTCCTTATTGTCATTTTATCAAAAAAAGGGTAATGTTATAATGCCCGATCAAAATCAAAATCTTCTCTTTACCGTCGTTTTATCAAAAAAGGGTAACGTTATAATGCCCGACTCATTTCAAAACCCGCCATTCAAACTCCTTTTTAATTCAAGAAACGGCCATTCAAACTCATTTTCAAATAACACACAAACACACATCATTTTCAAATAACACACAAACACACACATGCACAATTTTCGAGAAAGGAATAAAGACTCGTCAATATGAGGCATTTCGGGTGAGCCCAATTCATCTCTTCCCGCGGCGTAACGTGACCTCTGAACCTAACAATCTCTGTTCAAAAGCCTTTTCTTTAGTTTTTCCTCCTAATAAAAATGATCCTTGTTCAAAAAGCCTTTCTTAAGTTTTGGCTCCTAATAAAAACGATCCCTGTTCAAAAAAGCCTTTTTTCAAAGATTTGGCTCATAATCAAAATGGCGTGGCGACTCTCTTTTTTCCGTGAAATTCCAACCGCTCGCCGCCTCCGCGACCCCGAGCGAACGCGGGTAATTTCAGTTGGCGACTCTACTTGGGACTTTAACATGTTTTTCAAAACTGCTTTCGTATTAAAAACATTTTTGTGGGTCAAACTTTCGTTTACCCTTTCTCCTTTTTTGTGTGTGTGTGTTTTCTTATTATTTCGAGTTACTTGCTTTTCTTTTCAAAAATAATTTTTTTTTGAACAGCTTCGATTTTCAAAACATTGGATTGTTTTTAAAAAAAAGTGTTGTTTTTCACTCTTTTGAAATCATCACATGTTCATGCATATTCGTTCATAATTTGGTTTTCGTGCAATATTTTGAACTGCTCATAAATTCTTTAAAACACATTCTGAAAATCTTTGTTTTACTCAGAAAAAGAATTTAGTGATCGCACACTACGCGCACTGTTACCATGTACACTTGCACACTACAACCCTTAACCCGGGGTGACTATTCAGCTGCAACTTGATTGGCCTTCTTATACCTCTCTCGTGCGCACGGGGTCATCCCAAACAGCCTATCCTCGCCCGTGTAACCATGCACTCTTTGTGTCACACTTCGTCCAAGACCTTGGTTGGTTTTTGGCTTAGTTCGTGTCATAAAGCCTAAGCGTATATTTTTACACCGATCTCCCTCACAAGTCAAAACTTAAAAGTTGAGATCAAAGGTCGTTTCTTGACCCGGAGTCTTAGCTTTTGGCTTTGACTTTGACTTTGGCGCTGAACCATGTTAAAAATATACCCGAAGGTTCAATGTGACACAGTGTCATCAAACCTTTAACATATGAACCATACCGGTCACAACTTGGCCAATGCTAAGAGCTAAGGCCCCTCGCGAAAGCGAGTCAAAGAGAGGTCATGCCAAAATTTTGGCACGATTTCTGCCTTAACTCGAGGATGTTGACTTTGACCGTGACCTGCATAGCATATGCGTCGAAAGTTTGCATGACCACCTAGCCCTAAGTTCACTTTTCATTTTGTCGGTGGAATCCGCTTGCCCTATAGGACCCTCGGTCGGAATTGTCCGTCCCGGGAAGGCAATGTATAGGTGAAAAACGAGGGGTCTATAGACGTAGTGTCGGGATCTACTGATTTAGGACCTAGAGTAGTTGTGAAAAAGAAGAGCAATCTTTTCCAACCATTTAGGTTTCTGAGAAGACATGTTTTCAGTAAACTTGAACATTTAATAAAATGACAATTGCATGGTCCCATTTCCGGAATCTTTAATTGCGACCTTTCACGGTCCGATCTCCAATCCCGACCTTTCACGGTCAAATCTTTAATCCCAACCTTTCAGGGTCAAATCTTTAATCGCGACCTTTCATGGTCCGATCTCTAATCCCGACCTTTCACGGTCAAATCTTTAATCGCGACCTTTCACGGTCCGATCTCCAATCCCGACCTTTCATGGTCAAATCTTTAATCCCGACCTTTCACGGTCTCATCTCCAATCACGGCCTTTCACGGTCCAATCTCAAATCCCGACCTTTCAAGGTCTCATCTCCAATCTTCGATCCCGACCTTTCACGGTCTCATCTCCAATCTAGACCTTCCACGGTCCAATTTTCGATCTCGACTTTTCACGGTCCTAGTTTCGATCTCGACCTTTCACGGTCCGATCTCAAATCTCGACCTTTCACGATCCAACTTCGATCCCGACCTTTCACGGTCCAATCTCCATTCGCGACCTTTCACGGTCCGATCTTAAATCCCGACCTTTCATGGTCAAATTTTCAATCTCGACCTTTCACGGTCCAATCTCTAATCGCGACCTTTCACGGTCCGATCTCAAATCTCGACCTTTCATGGTCAAATTTTCGATCTCGACCTTTTAGGGTCCAATCTCCAATCGCGACCTTTCACGGTCCGATCTCAAATCCCTACCTTTCATGGTCAAATTTTCGATCTCAACATTTCACGGTCCAATCTCCAATCCTGACCTTTCATGGTCGAATCTCTAATCCCGACCTTTCACGGTCCAACTTCGATCTCGACCTTTCACGGTCCAAATTTCGATCTCGACCTTTCACGGTCCAATTTTCGATCTCAACCTTTCACGGTCCGATCTCAAATATCGACCTTTCACGGTCCAACTTCGATCCCGACCTTTCACGGTTCAATCTCCAATCGCGACCTTTCACGGTCCGATCTCAAATCCCGACCTTTCATGGTCAAATTTTCGATCTCGACCTTTCACGGTCCAATCTCCAATCGCGACCTTTCACGGTCCGATCTCAAATCCCGACCTTTCATGGTCAAATTTTCGATCTCAACCTTTCACGGTCCAATCTCCAATCTCGACCTTTCACGGTCCGATCTCAAATCTTGACCTTTCATGGTCAAATTTTCAATCTCGACCTTTCACGATCCAACTTCGATCTCGACCTATCACGGTCCAACTTCGATCTAGACCTTTCAAGGTCCAATCTCCAATCGCGACCTTTAACGATCCGATCTCAAATCCCGACCTTTCATGGTCAAATTTTCTATCTCGACCTTTCATGGTCCAACTTCGATCTCGACCTTTCACGGTCCAACTTCGATCCCGACCTTTCACGGTCCAATTTTCGATCTCGACCTTTCACGGTCCAACTTCGATCCTGACCTTTCACGGTCCAATTTTCAATCTCGACCTTTCACGGTCCGATCTCAAATCTTGACCTTTCACGGTCTAATTTTCGATCTCGACCTTTCAAGGTCCAATCTTTTCCGACTAGTTAGGATTCTGAGAAAACGTGTTTTAATTAAACTTAAGCAGTAACTGCACATTGCACGAACTTAAAAGCCTTGAGCCAAATACCTCTTCTGAAACCTAAGCCCTACCTTTCGTTCCCTGCAGCGAGCAAAGAGTGGTTAAGAATCCCGGGTTGTCATCTCTTCAGCATTACAGTTACGGAATTGTTAGATAGTTCCTCAGTTTCCTCAGTTCCTACAGTTAGATTCTCCGAAATGTCAGACTCGCCGAGGAATCGTGACGGGAACAGAACCCCGCCACCGATAAACGACATGACACTGGAAGAAGCCATCCGGGCTTGAGAGGTCTACAATAAACAGAAAGAAGATCAACAGAACTTCATGATACAGATCCTAAATGAGCGAGGCATCACGGTTATTCCCCGGTCAGATGGTACCTTCGATCTAATCAAGGACGGCAATCAGCGCAGTGCTGGACCTTCTCAAACAGATCCAAATAGCCTTCAATATCCTCCCGGGTTCACTCCTTTCTGTTCCACTCAATATGCTCAAAATTCATCGGGTTTCGCTCCTATGACTTTTCCGACCCATTACTTCGAACATCCTTCATTTGCTATAGCAGCTTCATGGCCTCAAATCCCTCGATTTTAACAGTACCCACCAATTTATGCTCCATTCCCTTAAAACCAGTTTGTCCAACCTCCACTCAAAAACAGCAGCGGATTATTAAAGGAACACCCAATTGTCTCGAGTTTCTCACCCTCGTTTATCCCTATTGGATCTGATGAATTTACCATTCGATCCCATCAACCCCCTATCATGGTTCCCTCTGTTAGTGGACCTTTGGTTACGGGTTCCAGTAGTCCAAAAGTTTCTATTGACCCACATGTGGTTATGCTAGCGGAACAGAAGACAAATGAAACTATGGGAGAACTTTACAAGGAACAGAGCAGGAAGCTTTCCGAAATCATGAAGTCACTGCCTGAGGATGAACAAATGAGAATCTTCCAGTCATGTTTGAAGCCATCAGTAAGAGCATCAGCCTGCCATCACTTATATCCTGATCTCAGTGCCATGGTCAATGCGGGTTCCCAATTCGAGAAAGACTTGAAAGAAAGGCAGGCCCTGAGTCCAGTCCCTTCTTATCACTACAGGGCAGCCCCGCCAAATCCAATATCTGCCCCAAACAAAGGGAGGGAGGTTACCGGACCAGTCCATTACTTTCAGAATGGAGCACTACAAAGAAACGGTGGTCCCCCAAGACAACGACAGCACTATTATAATTTTGGGATGCACCTGATTGAGGTATTCAATCGTGTAGTGAAGCAAGGTCTCCTCGAACCTATGGAAAATTACCAGCCCAAATTCCCCAATGCCAACTGGGATGTAACCAAGAATTGTGCTTTTCACAAATACCACGGTCATGCAACCGACAACTGTACAACTTTGAGGAAAGACATTCAAGGATTGATTGAAGAAGGAAAGTTGGAGAGCCCCTGCGGCCCCAATACAGACGGAAATCCGTTCCCCCGGAACAATGAGGTGAAAAATGGGAACACAGCCCAACGAAACAACGACTCTTCCGGGAAGCAACCTTTCTTTCATTTCGACAAGCTAGACATGCCTCTAAGCAAAATGTTAGAGGAATTGATCAAAGAAGGTCTGCTCAAACCTGTGGAGAATTACAAGCCAAGAAATCCCCCGGTCAACATTAACGTGAACAAGTATTACGCCTTCCACCAGTACCATGGGCACCTGACTGATAGTTACTTCGGTCTGCGATATGAAGTTCAGAAGTTAATAGAAGACGGAAAGCTTAAGCGTCCTAGCAGTTCAGCAACAAAAAGTAGCTAGATTAGGGGCTACCTATCCTCAAGATTTGTCAACTGTCTTTTGGTCAACCTTCGTAGGTTCTAGTACTTTCCTCGTTCAATCAAGTCCTCCTCAGACATTGTAGTTAATCTTAATTTTCTATAAAAAAAAGTCTTTTTCTTTTCTTGCTAGATTTGAGACATTATTTGCACACCTACATTACATTTAATGAAAAGCTTGTATCCTATATGATCACTTGCATTGCTCAACAAATAATCTCTGGAAATAATTAATGTTCTAATTAATCGGTGTGAGAAAGTCAACTAATGCCCTCCCTATACACCTTCCTTACCTCACAAAGGCCTCCATCAAGTCATACACTTTCCAAATTATGTCCCCACCATCACCTAGACCAAGTCAACGACGGCGGCAACATCAAGGAACAACAAAAGGTCACCCAACATTAAAAGATCGACCTCATGTCGACAACAATCTAGGGGCTTGCCTTTGCCCTCATGTGCATCAAGAAAGTTCAAGCAGTGGCTTCAAAAAAAATGATGAAGCTAAGGACCCAGCACCGCCAATAAGAAGCTTAACAGATGGGCAAATCTAAAGCTCGAAGATTGGAAGTTGCCAATAACAATGGAGCAGTTTAAGCAAAGGCAAAGGCATATCATAAGTCCTTAAGCTACATTCAAATTTTTCCTCCCCCGATGAAAGACAACGATCAAGAAGCAATGGAATCATTGAAGTAGCCGTCAAAACACGACTTGTCAAGGAATCATCTCAAGGCCCGTGCCTCATCATCAAACTTCCCACTCGAACCAACCCACTGGGAAAATGGGAACCCACATGGATCGGCCCTTTCGTGGTACAAAAGATCTTCTCCGGAGGCGCCATGAAGCTAACAGACCTAGACGGCAATCCCTTCATGAATCCAGTCAACGGAAGCAAACTTCGCAGATACTTCGCCTAAAGAAGAACAACTGTGCATCTCTTGGCACTCCATGTAGTGTCGAACTACGCAGACCTGAGCCCTCTAGTCCGGGGGAACGTAGGCAACCTTAATTGGTCCGGTCTAAAAATACACAAAAAAGTCAAAAGTTTGAATGTCAATCAAGACCTCCATCAAGCTACGCACTTTTCAAGAACACGCCCCAGCAGTCACCTTGACCAAGTCAAACGACGGCGGCAACATCAAAGGACGTCCGAGGGTCACTCAAAAGATCAAACGACCGACTCATGTATGCTTCCAAGCCAGGGCTTGTCTTCGCCCTCACGCGCTTCAAAAAAAAAAAAAAGAGCTCGAGCAAGGGCTCACAAAAAAAAAAGAGAGCTCGAGCAAGGGCTCACAAAAAAAAAAAGAGAGCTCGAGCAAGGGCTCACAAAAAAAAAATATAAAAGAAGCTCAAGCAGAAGCTGCAAAAAAGAGGTCAAGAGCCCGAGGCAAGGAAGCTGCGGAAAAGACAGTCAAAACGACTTGTCAAGGGAGCATTCAACCTCTCAGCCAAGCACAAAGCCTCAGCAAAAGGGATTGCCGTCAGGGCCCGAGGCTGCTTCGGCCCGCGAATACAATGTAAAAGTCCAAAGATGGACGCCGACAAAGTGCACAATGTACAAGGGCGAACAAAAGATCTTGCGTCTCGACAAAGCTTTAAAAGTAAATCACAAATCACTAACGGTTACAACATTTCTTGATGAGTTCAAGCACGGTCTACTCTCAAGTTCACAACATGCTAAAAGACAGCTTAATACATTTAACTAATAATGTGTTTGCAATGCAATGAATGGATACTTAGGAGGTCATTCTGCGCCATCTGCGCTTGTCCCCTCGCCATTCTTTCCTTTCTTCCTCGTCCCCGGCGAGTCTTCTTTCGCTTCACGTGAACCAACTCTGCGTCTCTCGGTCCGAGATCGTGGGTCCTCCCCGTAGAGTCAAACAATCCAGTAGCTCTCGGGGCTTCATTTGCCCGTGCTTCGGCTCGGATCTCCTCCCTGCGAGTCTGTAAAGAGGACCTCTCCTGTCGGTCGGTCAACCCTAGTCTCGTAGTCAAACAAAGCGTCTCCGTCACATCCAAAGGGTCGACCAAAGCTTCGGCACTCCTAAGGCAATAGCTACTACGACAACCGGGTCCCAGAATCGCTACACGCCTGCTCTCCAAGACCACTTGGGATCGCCCAAAAGCCGCTCATACTGCACAGATACCGAGTCGTCAATACAACGCTCCCGACGTCTAAGGAGTACCACAGAGGAAAAGCGGAATACTTCCATACCCTCGTAAAATACGAGAAGGAACCTGAAGCCGCCATACAAAGAGGAACTACCTCCGCAGTAGCAAGGTCATCCCAGCCCAACAAAGGATCCTGCTTCATCCCAAACTGCCTGGAAACAAGCGACGGAATATAGAAGGAGGACCAAGACAAACCTGGAACTCTGACAACGTAGGACCCTTCCTGCAAGATCCTCCTGGTCTCAATCCTCCAGTGCGGAACCCACCAGCGGATCGTGCGTACTCAAGCCGTGCCATCCATCTCTCCCCAGTGACTGATCCATATCCAACACAAGAGGTCGCTGAGCAAATGACCACGGGCTAAACGACGTCGGAGCCTCGGACATGGCCTGAAGTCTCTCTCGCAGCCACAAGGTGAGCAAAGCGGGGCTTCCCCCTCTCATAAAACGATCCCCAGTCGCCAGACGGTCGATACCATGAAGAGTCTCCCCCAGCACCAACGGGACAATATCCTCTCCAGCTCTGCAGTGCCCTACCACATCTAGCAAAGCGCCATCACAAATGCCGAGGGAACTGACCAGAAAAAGCGTCGCCATCACGCACAAGGCAAATACATCCCAAGAGACGTCACTCTCATCATCAACCATGAACCGCTCCGGCAGCTCAGAAATGTCGATATGACCCGAATCAAGGCTCATGCCCTGCACTTCTTCCAACGAAGTACGAAGAAAGTCTGCAAGCTTCACGCTCACCGCAGGACCACCAATCAAAGGAAGCGAGATGGTCTCCACCTCCGGTCCCCCCATCAAAGCCCGAAAATCCTCAAAAGTGGGCACCATTTCATTGTAGGAGAAACAGTACACGTGCCTCCTAACATCCCAGAACTTCGCGGCCGCCCGCAACAAATCCCAATCAGGAACCAACTCCTTAAAAGACCAAACCGAGCAAAGACGAAACCTTACCTCGAAAGCCCGTCTCTGATGCCTCATACGACGCCGCATCCACGTTTTCAGCTGCTCAAGGAAGTGTGCTTGCCTCTCCTGCGAAAGCCTCGGCAAAATTCTAGGGACGTACGAAGAATCCATGGCAAAAATGGAGGTTCCTAGAGAAAATGGGGAAGAAAGCTCGAAAATGGCTGCAAATGGGGAAATGAGGAAGAACCAGACACTGGAAAGCATTTATGTCCTTCCCAAAAGCAAGGTTGGTCCGTACGGACCTCTTTGCATGCTAAGTATGTCCGTACGGACCTCCTTGCAAACAGAACCCATTTCCTCAGCAAACAGTACAAAAGCCACTGTCCTCAGCAAAACCTTGCTCCAAACTGCCCAAACACTGGCCAAAGCCATTCCCGGCAAACAAACACTACCCACAAACACACTCTCAGCTCACGTGGCATGCACAAAATAAAAAATAATAATAGCAACAATTTCTAGGACAATTCCCGGGAATCACAAAAATGACATTAAATCTTAAAATAAAATGCTGTTTGCCATGCAAATACATGTGTTTTATTACAGGTACCAATAAATGTCTGTTGCTAAACAAAAAAAGAGGGATATGAAAAGAGGGAAAGCAAATGAATACTAATCAGACTCCTCAGCATCATCATCCTCGCCGAGGTCCTCCAAAGAAAAGTCGGGCATCCCAGCGAACTCGCCCGTCACATCCTCGTCGTCAGAATACCGAGCACCCGCCGGAGGCTCCCACGAAAAGTACTCAGAAGGATCAAATCCGGCGAAAGGATCAAAGAAGGAAGGCTCTGAGGAACCCTCACCCTGTGCGCCGTGCGGAGGCATGAACTGATAAAAGGGCTGCTCCCTCGAAGGCCCTGCAGCTCCCGAAGACGTCCCGGCATCCATGCTATGCCGCCCCCTCAAAGGTCCCTCCTGCTGCGGCTCCGGCTCGGCTCTAGGCGGAGGAACGTCTACAGAGTGCCTCGAAGGCATAGGCTCGTACGCCGGCACGCGTCGCGAAGACCGGCAAGATATCTTCGAAGCCATCTTCTTCGCAAACGACCTCATCGCCACGTAACGGCGAGTCAACATATCATAAGCTCTCCCCGGGACCTGCACCAACAAGCAGCCAAGGAAACGCTCAGCAATACAGTTATACTCAACAACAAAAAGAGAAAAATACAGAAAAGATGCCAAGATGGAAAAGAGTCAGCACACTCACCGATCTATCGGGGTCCACTCTGTATGCAGCAGGAGCCTGCTCCGGAACGGGTACAGACACCCTCCTCCTCGATCCGTCCCCGCGGACGTACGTGAAATCCGGTCCCGGCATCGGAACCTCTGGGGGAGCCTGCGGGCCAGCCTCTCTCTCCCGCGCCAGTACCTGCGGCGTCCTCAGCTTCCTCCTCACGAAGGCCCCGTACTCCTCTCCATATAAAATGAACTCCTCGGCGCCGACACCGCCAAGGTACCTCTCGAAGTCAAGCACATCCATATCCCGGGAGTCAAGCATCCCAAAGGGAGGGTCCCTCGGAGCCACGGGAAGCACACCGGGGCCATGCTGCCAGAAGACCCGCTCCCCTAGGTACATGACGTCACAAGTCAAGCCCCGCAAAGATCTTCCGTCGCGCTGTCACCTCGGGAGGCCCTCGAACTCATCCCTCATACCGGGCCCACGGGAACAAGACGAACCCTCCGGCTATCCTCTCTCCGTACGCTCCCGCACATCCCCGTAGGCGATGGTGAGCTTCCCCCGCCGGTCCTCCTTCTTCCTCGCCGTCTGAGCCCACTTAGCATAGCAGGTACGCAAAGAATGCCCGGATCTCTATCCCACTGAAGCACCGGAAAACCTCATAAAACCACACCTGTGACAAAAACAGAGAAGGCTCAAGCAAAAGACAACGGAGAAAAGACAAGTTGCTAAATCAAAAACAAAGAATAAACTCATACCTCCAAAGCGAAGTCAAAACAGCCAACGAATCACCACCCCTGCTAAACCGGTCCAAGGAGAAGTAGAGCTCGGCCAAGCTCGCTCGCCCCAAGCAATGTCGCAGACCCTATCCAGATCACCAAGATCTCCAACAGAGCAAAGGGAGCCGCGGTCGCGTGGTTCGAGAACAAAGTCTCTTGACAGGCATACCACAAAAAGTGAGCGCGCCATCAAGCTTCCGCCGTCACTCCGGCTTCTGCACCCGGATGTAGGCCCCAATATCGCCGTGATCTCGGCTCCACGTCGCTATACAGATCCCGTGCCCCTCGCGAGGACGAGGCTCAAAGCCCAACAGCTCGGCCAAGACCACATCGGAGATCATATCCTCCACCGTACCGGCCCTCCTTTGAAGGAAAGCCCGCGATCGCAGCAAAGTCGGTCGGCGTCACCGTCACCTCTCCCGGCCCGGATGGAAGGTGTGGGTGGTATCCCACCGCACTCGTAAAGGCCAAGGAAGACGCTCTTGTTCTTCCTCGTGTCGAAACCCGGCCCGTGTTCTCAACGAACACACCCGGGCCGTAAGCATAAACCAGCCCTCGGGACTCGGCCTACCGTCCACGGAAATATCGTGCATCCGTCGCCATACTCAACAACGGCCTCGAGCGATCCCGAAGTCTTCATCCTCTTGGCCTTCCCGCCATAAGCTCCCGCATCCCGCAGTAAACACAAGAAAGGTACGTCAATCACAATACTTAATATAAAGGCACATATAACCCGTCACAAAACACGGCACATATATTGCACATAATTTTCACATACATTATACATATAATTTTTCCCATGCAGTCCGTCACAAAAACACGGCACACACTGTACACATTTTCTCAAAAGAAAAAAAGGGGGGGGGGATTAAACCCTACACGACACATTTTCAAAAAAAAGATCCGTCCCAACACGGAAAGCCATGAAAATAACCCGTCACAAAAACACGGCACATATTGCACATATTTTCCCCACAAAGTCCGTAACCCAAAAACATGGCACACACGGCACGACACATATGCATAACACATTTTTCAAAAAAAAAAAAAAATCCGTCCCTACACGGCACACACTTTCACATATAACCCGTCACAAAACACGGCACATGTCACATTTTTTCACAAAAATTATCACTACACGATAATTTTTCTCATAATGTACATACATAAATAGCATACGGTACAAAACACCAAAGCATGCAATTCACTAGATAGGCACTTTATTTTCACAAATAAGAGCTAATCTACACATTTCTGCACAAAATACACATACCCACAATTTTTACATGTCCATTCATCAAGAATTTGACAAAAAGGCATAAAAAAATAACAAAAAATTCAAAAATGCGAAAAACTAAAACCTAGTTCTAGCATTCAAAAATTCGAGCAGGGAATCAAAACGGAACAGATTTCTTACCTCCCCGACGTTCATAGAGCGACGATTGTGCACCTCCGGATTCGGATACAAGACATCCGGGTTTCGAAGATGGAACGAACGAAATCCAATTCCTTTGGAGCTCCATCCGTTGCTCGACCACTTCTTGACTGCGTTGACGACGACTCCTTCGAGATCCTTCCGCCATTGCAAGCGATTCAAGCGAAAAAATGGAAGATTTTGGTAAAAATGGAGGATTTTTTCTCACTCTCTCTCGCCCACTCCAACGGCAATGCAAGCACCGGCCATCAACGTAAGACCGGTCCTCGCCCACTTCAACGGTAACCAACCGTCGGACCTCTTCAACCAGGTTGGTCCTCGCCACTTCAACGGTGGCCAAATTCAACTTTCCTGCCCCCCCAGGCGTCCGTAAGACCTTTTCGCCTCCAAATCCTAACCACTTCAATTGATCGGCGTAAGACCGGTCTCGCCACTTCAACGGCAATTCAACCGGCCGTCGGCGTAAGACCGGTCTCGCCACTTCAACGGCAAATCAACCACGGCCGCGTCAGTAAGACCGGTCTCGCCCACTTCAACGGCAATTCAATCCCCGGCCGTCGGCGTAAGACCGGTCCTCGCCATTTCAACGGCAATTCAATCCCGGCCGTCAACGTAAGACCGGTCCTCGCCCACTTCAACGGCAACTCAATCCCCGGCCATCAACGTAAGACCGGTCCTCGCCCACTCCAACGGCAATTCAACCACCGGCCATCAGCGTAAGACCGGTCCTCGCCCACTTCAACGGCAATTCAACCACCGGCCGTCGGCGTAAGACCGGTCTCGCCACTTCAACGGCAAATCAATCCACGGCCGTCGGCGTAAGACCGGTCTCGCCCACTTAACGGCAACTCAATCCCCGACATCAACGTAAGACCGGTCTCGCCCACTCCAACGGCAATCCAACCACCGCGCCCGCTCAACGGCAATTCAAGAAGGAGCCAACACCTCCCGGCCACGAATATCAAGGCACAAGACGCCTCCAAACGCTCAACGACAACTCAACCACCGGAGGTCCGAAGTCATCTTCCCAATGAAAGGGCCCCTACAAGGTCACGCATCCCCAAAGCAATTCAAGCACCTGGCAATGATGTAAGCTCGAACTTCGCCCACTTCAACTAGCCGCAAGCACCGCCATCAAAGTAAGCCCGAGCTCCTCCCCAACAAGTCGAAAGGGAAGTCATACAGATCGCATATCCCCAGCACCGGCCATCATCCTTGCCCACTCAACGGCAAAACAAGCACAAGAAGGAGCCAACACCTCCGAGTACAAGTCCCAAGGCACGAAGCGCCTCCAAAATGCCAAATGGGAAGCTTATCACCGGCCGTCATCCTCGCCACTTCAACGGCAACGCAAGCACCGGCAGCCATCGTAAGTCCAACCTTCTACTCAACATGCAAAAACACAAAGGCATCTACGCCTCTCGAAGCACAAGGCAGCCACGCCTCCACAAGGCTAGAAGACGATTCAAAGTCCTCGCGCATTACATCAAACTGCGGCTAGAAGACGATTCAAAGTCTCGCGCATTACATCAAATCATGCGGCTAGAAGACGATTCAAAGTCCTCGCGCATTACATCAAACTGCGGCTAGAAGACGATTCAAAGTCCTCGCGCATTACATCAAACTGCGGCTAGAAGACGATTCAAAGTCCTCGCGCATTACATCAACCGCCGCCAGATGACGATTCAAAGTCCTCCAGCGTGGCACCAACCGCCGCCAGAAGACGATTCAAAGTCCTCCAGCGTGGCACCAACCGCAATCAGAAGACGATTCAAGTCCTCACTCTATCTCCGGCCCTAAGGCCTTAAACCACCCGATTAGGAAAATCGTAAAATTTCCATCCCGGGACGCTACCACGTCTCACAATTGACCTTGGCGGTCACCACATCTTAGGACACCACCACGCCCTACCACCGACCTCGGCGGTCACACAACACTTCGTGGCACCACCACGCCCACATGCACTCACAAATTCACGACCTCGAACTACGACTGTGCTTGATTCCCGCCAGGATACGTAGGAATCCTATCACAGGTCCGGCCATCGACCTATACGGCCACCTAGGACACCACCACGTCCTTCCCATCGACCTATACGGCCACCCAGACACCACCACGTCCTTACCACCGACCTCGGCGGTCACACGACACTTCAGGGGCACCACCACGCTCGCATTCACAAAACACTCACCCCACACCCGAACTACGACTGTGCTTGATTCCCGCCAGGGATACGTAGGAATCCTATCACAGGGTCCAGCCTATTGACCTAAACGGTCACACAAAAGGACACCACCACGTCCTCACATTGACCCTCACGGTCACTTCCTCTCCCAAAGACGCGATCCAGTTAGGACCCTTATCTTATCGGCGACCCCACTTCTTTCATAAGTGACGTCGTCGAGGGGCTTCGTAAGTACCCCAATCTGGATCACCCCCTTTCAAGCACACGGGAAACACCGCACTCATCCACGTAGTCTCGGAGACCTCTCTCTCAAAACCCTCTCAAAACCCTCTCAAACCCCAACCAAACCAAGGGAGGAGCCTTCCGGGATAAAAAGGGACAAAAGGACCTTTTGGGAATTTTCGTAAAATCGAAAGCAATTAAGGTCCGTACGGACCTCTTTGTGTCAATGATTACTAAATCCCCTTAAAGTCCACAATATTCCCTCAAATCCCTAAGAAATGATTACTCCCTGCGTTGGTCCGTACGGACCTCTTTGCATGCAAGATGGTCCGAACGGACCTTATTGCTCAGGGACACCATCATTCCCAATATTCACCATCATTGCGGATTCCTCAAATCGAGGAAATCCAAAATTCTGGATAACCAAGAAGGTCCGTACGGACCTCTTTGCTCCGAAATTTTTACTATAAATAGAGGGCTCCCCCTCCTCATTTTCACACACCTCCCTCTTCTCTCTTCCTCCCTTAGCCTTCGGCTCCCCTCTACGTCCTCTCGGGGCACTCCCGGCCCCTTTCGGATCCTTCCGAGGCCTTCCGAGCTCCCTCGTGGTGCTCCGGCCTCCCGAGCGCTCCCGAGACGCTCCGCGCTGCCCCGAGGCACTCTCGAGGTACTCTGAGGCCCCTCGTGGTACTCCGAGGCCTTGCTCGGTCTTTCCACGGTGTCCCGGCTCTTTCCGAGTCAAACCGACGATCCCAAATCACGCCGAAACTCTCGCCCGAGTGACTCCCGCCACCACAACGCACGCCGAACCTCGCCCGAGTGATCCCGACGATCCCCACGCACGCCGAATCCTGCGAACGCAGCCAGCAGCCTCAACTCACGCCGAAACTCGTCCGCGGACAACCGCATCTCCCGAAGCAATCCCGATCCGTACAGGAACGCTACTCCGACCTCAAACACCATTCCCCCGGCGGAAGACAGACGCGAACCAACATTGGTAAGGCTTCCTTCCATTACTATTTCAATACATTTTCATACATAGCATATAATGTAGACATCCGATACAAAGATGCATTTTTAAAAGCACACACACACACACACAACATTTAAAGGATATTAGGGTATCCGAAAGACTCGTTTTACGAGGCTACTCTGTGAGCTCTAATATTCTAATATTCTCTTCCCGGGGAGTCATCTGACCTCCGAACTCAAAATCTCATCACACAAAAAACAGTTTAAAATTATCTTTAAACTGATGCCCTTTTTCAATGTTTTGGGCTTAATAAAAATGGCGTGGCGACTCTACAAATGCGAAAACAAACGGCGAGACACCTCCAACCTGATAACGCTGCAAAGCGGCGAAAGATGCCAGATGCCGGGGCCGCGAGGCCTGCTCGGATCCGGGTAATTTCACTTAGCCAACCTGCCCGACATCTCTGGAGTTCTCAACACATTTCTCATAGGATAATTAGTTCTAACAGTTATGGAATGTGTTTCAAAATAATGACGTAATTTCGTAGCAGCAGTAGTTAAGGCTAATATCAATTTTTCAAGATGAGAATACCTTGTTTCAGCATCTAACAAAGATTTACTTACGTAGTAAACAGGATGTTGCTCACTTTGGACTTCCTTCACCAATACTGCACTAACAGCATTTTCAGATACAGCTAAATATAAATAAAGATGCTCACCATGTTCGGGTTTAGCAAGTAGGAGTGACGTCATCAAGTATTCTTTAAGTTGTTTGAAAGCTGCCTCATGTTGGTCAGTCCATTGAAAGAGTTTGTTTTTTCTCAAGACTTCATAGAATAACCTGCACTTATCAGACGATTTGGATATAAATCTATTCAAAGCAAATACTCTACCCGTTAACCTTTGTACGTCCTTGATATTCTTAGGGATTCCAAGTTGAGAATGGCTTTGATTTGCTCGGGACTTGCTTCAATTCCCCTCTTGGTCACCATATACCCCAAGAATTTACCTCGCTTCTAACACCAAAGTTGCATTTCGCAGGATTGAGCTTCATGTTGAAGGCTTTCAAGATGTTGAAGGCCTCAGCAAGATGTTCTACATGGTCCTCAATGCGTTTGGATTTGACCACCATGTCGTCTATGTAGACCTCCATCGTCTTGCCAAGTTGGTCTTTGAACATTTTGTTCACTAACCTTTGATAGGTCGCCCCTGCATTTTTAAGACCAAAGGGCATAGAAATATAACAAGATATACCTTCTCTGAGTCATGAATGCTGTATCTTCTTGGTCTGAAGGCTCCATTTGAATTTGTTGATACCCGGAAGATGCATCCATGAATGTCAAGATGTCGTGGCCGGCTGTCTCATCAACTAGAGAATCAATATGAGGGAGAGGGAACGGATCCTTTGGGATGTGCCTTGTTCAAGTCGGTGAAGTCCACGCACACTCGCCACTTACCATTCTTCTTCTCCACCACTACAATGTTAGCCAACCATCTTGGGTACTGGACTTCTCTGATCATCTTGGACTTCAGCAACCTTTCAACTTCATCCTTTATGATCCGGGTTCTCGCTCCCGGGCAAACTTCCTTCTTTTTGATGGACAGGACGGATGGCTCGGGTCAATGTTCAACTTGTGAGTAATAATATCCTTGCTTATCCCTCGTCATGTCTTCATGTTTCCATGCAAAACAAAGATTTCGACTTTTCAGAACTCGACGCCTCTTCTTCAATTTCGGAGGGTAGGTCTACCCCAACTTGCACTTGGGCCTCGTGGATTTGAAGCATCAACAGAACGCTTTTGTATCATGCTCTACCGCTTCAAGAACGCCCCGGGCCTTTTTCTTTAATTGCTATGCTTGCCGAGGCCGAACTTGCCTTCATGTTGACCTTGTAACATTCTTTAGAGACTTGTTGGTTTCCTTCAACTTGGCAACACCCCAAGGTGTTGGGAACTTGACGCATTGATGGTAAGTTGATGGCACGGCCTTCATGTTGTGGATCCAAGGTCTTCCCAATATGACATTGTATGATGAAGAGCATTCAATCACACAAAACCTCTCCATCGAATTCATACCCTCTAGGTAGATGGGCAACTTGATCTCACCGATCGTCCTGTTTCACCTCACCACCGAACCCTACCAAGACGGATGAGTTCTTCACAACTTCGGACAAAGGAATACCCATATCTTCAAGAGCATGAGTAAAGATGATGTTGATCGAACCGCCACCATCGATCAGATCCGCTTGACCACACAATTAGCAATCTGCACCTGAACAACTAGACCATCATGATGAGGGTCCAACGTGTTGTCCTTATCTTCATCTTCAAAAGAAATGATATGACCATCTGTGAAGTCGCGGCGCCTTATAGGCAATTCGATTGATCTTCCTTAGAGCTCTTGGCATGACGCTTGGCGGCAGAGTAAGTTGTGCCGCAAATATGAGACCCACCTGAGATAACATTCACTACCCTTGTGGCCGGAGGGGGTGCAACTTTCTCGGGCCTAGATTGCTCCTCTGAACCAGGTTCTTTCGATTCACTCCTGACCCTCTTCTTGCCCAACAAATCCTTGAGAAGACCCTTGGACAATAAATGAGCAATCTCCTTCCTCAAGGCGAAACAGTTCTCGGTGGTGTGCCCAAAATCTTCATGAAACGCGCACCACTTGGACTTGTCCTTCCAAGTTGTTGACTGGTCATTCTTCTTGGGCCATCTTGCTTTATCTCCAAGATTTCCCATGGCGCACAAGATTCATGAATTCTAGAAGGTTCAGTTTTAACAGGGGGTTTGCCCCTGTTGGACTTAGTGTGATGGGAGTCCGATCGTCTGTCAGAGGGTTCAAATAGAGGAGTAGGAGTCCTCCCAGTTGATTTCCCCATTGCCAAGCTATCTTCCTCCAATCGGATGTAAGGCAAGGCCCTGGTTCTGATTTCTTCAAGTTGTTTCGCAGGGGTCATCACCAACTCGTTGTAAAACAATGAGCTCTTCTTCAAGCCTATGCGGAATGCCTCCGTCACGTGGACACGTCCAAGTTGGGTATAGTCACCGCCTCCTTATTGAACCCGTGCAAATACTCTTTAAGACTTTCGTTAGGGTCGTTGCACAATTCTATAAAGATCACTAGTCAACTTGTCAAATGCCCCGTTGCATGAAAACCGATTAATGAACATATTGACAAGTTGAGCATAAGATGAAATAGAGTTTAGAGGAAGCCCCGTTAGCCATTTTAAGGCCGGTCCCGACAAAGTTGAGCCAAAGCCCCCGCAAAAACACGCTTCTTTAAACATAGGAGGGATACTTATGATATCCATTGACTCTCGATACAAGAACACGTGCTCTGCTGGATCGGTACTCCCATCATACTTCTTCATATGAGGGACCGAGAATTTCTTCGGGATCTCCACACCGGCTATTGCCGGCACAAAACGAGACTCGTTGTAGCAAGTTGGAGAGACTTGGTGGTATGGCAAGTTGACTCTGTGCACGCTTCGAGCAACTCCTTAATGGTTTGCATTTCCTTAACAAGTTGGTTTTCTGCGAAAAGAGGAGCATTATTAACTTGAGGTGCGAAAGTATCGAAAGCATTAAAGAAACTTCCTGTTTGCCCCACTGAGGGTGTAGCATAAGATGATAGCGCGGATTGGCTAGCTGATAGGCCGAATCTTGGTTGCTCAATTGGAATGGATGTCACAATCGTGCTTTCCGCCGGCAAGGTGTTGGACATCGGGATATCTCCAACATGGCTCGGTCCCGTACTCCGCACCAAACAAAGATCTAGGAAGTAAAGGTGAAAACGGAGTGGATACTTGAGTCTCCGCTTGCTTCCCTTTACGCAGACTATCAATGGCATTGAATATCATGGTATTCGTACGCTCCTGATCATCCAACCGATCGCCTATTTTCCTCATCATGTCCGCCATGTTGGACATTATCTCCAAATTGACAGCTTCCGCACTTGGAGGAGGGTTGCCTTGGGCATTGGAAACAGGAAGTAGCCGACTCTGACTGCTGGAAGATGGATTAACCATTTCTGCTTGAATAATCAAAGTTTCCCACAGACGGCGCCAAATTGTTTTGGTCAAATTTCAACAATTATTTTTTTGTGATGGGAAAAGTGACTAAAGTGATATGAATCTAGGTACAATGACTATCAAGTTGAATAGAAATGGACACAAGATGTTTGTTGACTAGGGAAAGCCCTTGAACAATTTGTTCTCCGGCATAAAACCCCGGGAGGATATGGCTCCTGCCTTGACCAAAAGTTTACTAAGAATTCTCTTGAGATTACAATGCTAAAAGCGTATGAAAAAGGGAGCTTAAGCTAGTGAGGAACGTGTGTGAAAATACAGTGTGTGTTCCCCTTTTTATACCTCAAAAACTATTTAACAAAAAAGAGGATTATGGGCCTATAAACTCGGAATTAGGGTTGATCCTCGGAGATATATCCGCATTTGATTGTTGATGAAGAGATAGTGATTTGTTTGCTGAAGAAACGTGGTTGAACTGGTCTTTGGCACGTTCCCTATAAAATAGGAAAAACGTTATGCGTCCCAACCTGCAGAAGGCCAAGTTGTAAATAGAACAACTCAAGTTGTTAGTACTAAGTTGTTAAGTGCAAGTTGTAAACATGTTGACTGAAAATGTAGGGCCCAACAGAGATGATTTGAGGGACCAAAACCTTCTGGAAATCTCAGATGTGAGATCTGGATTTCCAGAGACTGATGAACTGACCTTTAAAGGAAAATTTGAAAAATGGAGTTTTACTCACGCAAAAAATAAAGTAAAAATATGTCTGGAAAGCTTTGGATGTTGGCTACAAAAAGTATTTTGTAATAAACACCAAATTCTAAGTTTATCTGTGTCCAAAAATTTAGACAATGGACTGAGGTCTTAGAAAATTGCTACTGGACAGCAACTTCTCAAGAAGAAAAATGTGATTTTAAAGGGGGTTTTGCATCCATGCTTGTCCCCATTTCCCTAGGTTGTGATTAGTGATCACTTGACATTTTAGTGGTGAATCAACTATATCAAACCATCCTTGGGGTACATTAGGACTTAAGCATTTCATTTGCTTGGGAAGGGGAATTTTGTAGAGATGAAATTAAAGAGAAAAATCAACTAGAGATTTAAAATGTGGACCATTTGAGATGGTCATTCATGAAGATGAACTTCAAGATGACCATCTTAGGTCAAGATTTAAGTTAAACTAGACATAAAGTAAATCAAAGTAAGAAGAACAAGATGAACAAGAAGTTAAAAGGGAGTTTTAGGGTTTAAAGAAGGAGGGCTTTATCAATGGTGACACCCTATCTTTCTAGGCTTGGAATTTGACTTGAGGAGTATCAAGATTTGGTGTTTGACTTGAGGAGTATCAAGATTTGGTGTTTGGATTTGTATTTGAGTGGATTCAAGGCTTGAATGTGTTTAGGGTTTGATGATAGAGTTGGTCAAAGAGAAAACAAGTAGATAACAATGAAGTCCTCTATGTTTTCTCTCTAATCCTTCTCCTAAGGGGTGATTTAAGCTTGGGCTTGTGTGTGTATGAGGATGATTTGAGAGTATTTTGAGTGAGTGGGATTTGGGAAAGATTCAAGAGAAAATGGTGGCAATTCAAGTGAATTCCCACTGTTTTCTCTCTATATTTCGCCAGAATTGTGTTGCTGTGAGCAAATTGTGTTGTGTAGACTGAGAGAGGAGGGTTCAATTTATAGCCCTCTGGGAGAATCAAACAGATCCGCGCGGACAAGTTCGGTAGCGTGCACTGTTCATCTGCTACAGTGCAAGCTTTTGGACAGGAGGAATATTTTCAGAAAATTCAAACTGGTTGCTGTTTTTCAGCTTGCCAATTCGGGATTTTCTTAATTCTTTTGCTTTTTGAGATTCCTTTGTAGGCTTAACCTTAAATGGCAATGCCCACTTTGCCCTTGCTTTGTTAGAAATGTTAGAAATTGTTAGGAATGTTATAACTTTCGTTAATTTTCTAACGAAAATACTAACAAGCTCAAATTGGAGCACTTACAGTTGTGCCAGTCAAAGTCGAAGTCAAGGCGCCAGTCAATATCTGGTCAAAGTTCGCGGCGGAAAACCGACATGACTTCGACTAATTAGGGTCCCCGAAAGATATTGACTTGGTATGCCGACTAAGGCTTGACAGGAAAGGTGTATACACAGACCGGGCATGACACGGACCAGACTAAAAATCAACCGGGTCTCGGACAAAGTGTGTCACGGACAAGTGCATGGTCGACACGAGGCTCCAAGGGATGTTTGGGTAGTCCCGTGCTCGCACCGAGAGGCGTAATAAGGCCAAACGGGCTGCTACTGGGATTTTCCCGGGTTAAGGACGTAGTGTGCAGTGTAAGGCCAAGTGCGCGTAGTGTGCGAGCAGTCTATCTTCTTTTCCTGAGTAAAATAGAAATTTTCACATGTGTTTTAAAGAGTATGATGCATGCAAAAAAATTGAAAATGATTTTTTTTTTGAATTTTTTTTTTGAAAATTCTTTTTTTTTTAAAGCAAATGAACACATAAGCACATAAGTACGAAATTCAAACAGTTAAGGAGATGAGTCCGACAGTCAAGATATTGATTCTTCCGGGACGGTCAAAATAACACAAAACGTGCAAAACCAACACACACACAGTACAAATGGTTTCAAATGCCGGGACGGAAGTTTGACCCACTAAAGATTTTCTTTTTCTCTTTTTTTTTTTGAAAAAGTTTTTTTTTTAAAAAAAAAGATAAAGTCATTTTTCTATCCCCAGCGGAGTCGCCACTGTGATGATGCCACCGCGATTTTTCTCTTTTGAAAATCAACAAAACGGAGTCGCCATGCCATTTTTATTTTAAGGGCAAAAACTTTGAAAAATGCCCGAGATTAGAGATTTGGGTTCGGAGGTCATGTTACACTCCGGGAAGAACGTTAGGGTTCACCCGAAATGCCTCGTAAAACGAGTCTTCCTAATTTGAAACCATTTGTGTGTGTGTGTGTGTGTGTGTGTGTGTGTGTGTGTGTGTGTTTTGATTAAAATAAATGCAAACTGAGAAAACTAAAAATTGAGAAATATTTGTAAGACATTAAACAAATCCCATGATTTTTGGTATGATTTTAGGGTTGAGTTTTGGTACTCAAAAGACTCCTTGAAGTTGAAAATCAATTCTGCCAGAATGAAAAAGACAGTGGACACTTGATTTTAAAATGGATTTAAGAGTTTTAAAGCTTCATAATCTGGGGAAAGTCAGAGAATGAAAATTGTTCAAAACATCTTAAATAAGGTTACTGCAAAATACTTTTCCATTTGGAGATGATTTGATGGACCAAAACCCTATGGAAATCACAGATATGAAATCTGAATTTCCAGAGACTGCTAAACTGACCTTTGGAAAGTAATTTGAAAAAGGGAGTTAGACTCACGTAAAAAATGAAGTAAAAATATTTCTGGAATCCTATGGATGTTGGATACAAAAAGTATTTTGTAGTCAACAACAAATTCCAAGTTTTACTGTGTCCAAAAAATAGGAGAATGGACTGAGATCTCGAAACAATGCTACTGGACAGCAAAATGTTCTTGAAGAAAAATGTGATTTAAAAGGGGTTTTGCATCCATGCTTGTCCCCATTTCCTTAGAATTTGATTAGTGATCACTAAACATTTTAGTGGTGATCTACTATATCAAGCCATCCTTAGGGTACATTAGGACTTGAAGCATTTCATTTGCTTGGGAAGGGGAGATTTATTTCGAAATAAAGATTTTGTGTTGTGAAAATGATTTTAGAAAAACACTTTCAAGTAAGTAAGAAATAATTTGGACCTTTTAAAATGGTTTAGAGGGAATGTTGATCCTTATAGAAGATCATCCATGGAGATGAACTTCCATGGAGATCCTCTTGGATCTAGGGCAAGGGATGGACAACAAACAAGTTACATCTTTGAAATGTGAGATGGATGCATGGATGGGGGAGGTCTAAGATAAGGTGAAGGAGGGTATACCAATGGTGGTTTAACCCTATCTTCTTGTGTTTGTGTTTGTGTTTGAATGGATTCAAGGCTTGAATGTGTTTAGTGTTTGATGATAGAGTTGGTCAAAGAGAAAACAAGTAGATAACACTTAAGTCCTCTATGTTTTCTCTCTAATCCTCCTCTTTAGTGTTGATTTGAGCTTGAGCTTGTGTATGTTTTAAGAGTGATTTGAGAGTGCTTGGAGTGAGATTGGGAAAGACTCAAGAGAAAATGGTGGCAATCTAAGGATTCCCACTGTTTTCTCTCTGTTTTTCACCAGAGAATAGTTTCTGTGAGTGAATTCTGTTGTGTAAACTGAGAGAGAAGGGTTCAATTTATAGGCCACTGAAAATGTCAAAAGGATCCGCGCGGACGACTCTGAAGGCGTGCACTGTTCATTAAATGCTGCTCCAGGCTTTGGACAAGAGGAATATATTTTCAAAAATTCAACCAGCTGTTGTTCCAGCAGCTTCCAGTTTCGGAAATTTAACATTTGTGAGATTCCTTTACTTGTTTAACTCTAAATAGCAATCCCCAATTTACCCTTGCTTTGTTAGAAAAGTTAGGGTTTTGTTAGAAATGTTAGGGATGTTAAGGCTTTTGTTAGTTTTCTAACGAAAATACTAACAACTCAAATTGGAGCACTTACAGCCGGCAATTACTTTCCTAGTTTCAATGAACTCCACGAGTCCGGAATTAGGATTGACGACTTCCTCAAAAGTAAAAAGAAGGAAAACACTTTCCGCTTCAACAAAACCACCACAAGTAAGGATGCTTCAGTCAACGCTATTGCATTCAACCGCCCCAACACCGGCAAGTATTCTGCTGTTCCTCCTCCCGAAAAGAAAAAGAGGCACTACGACAAAATTGAAGGAATCACTCAAGAAGAACTCTTCGATGTGCTTGTCCAGAATGAAAATATCAAACCAAGGGAAGGTGGTCCTCCGAAGGATATGGGTCCAAATCATGCTCATCACTTATTCTGCAAGTACCACAACTTCACCGGCCACGACACCAACTCTTGCCACCACTTAAAGGACATCATCCAAGACCTCTTTGACAATGGGGAGTTAGAACGTCCCAACGTCATCACCAATCCTCTCCCTCGTACTCCATGAAGAAGATGAAGCTCCAAGAAGAAATCTACACTTACCACTTTGGAGCTACAACTACCCTCTCCCTTTCTCCTTTGATAGAAGTAGATTAGGTTTTAAATTTCCAAGTATGAACTCGAAGAGTCGTTCTGTCATTCTAGTACTCCTCACCTCCTCTAGTTTGTGTCTTCTAAACTACCGAGTCTGTTTCAATTTATTCGATTAATCAAAGTAATTTTCTTTTCCTAAACACTTTCCCTAAGGTTGTTCTACCTCAGGAATATCATTTAACTCATGCAAAATAATGGACCTTCCATTCCCTAAATCATCGCAAAAATAGAAACTTCTAAGTGACTTTAAGAAGCAAGTTATCATTAGAAGGCTTAAGGGCTAAAAATTACCCTACTGAAAGTCAAAGGTCAACAAACGAAGAAAGCCAAATGTGTTGCTGTCAACCTTCATTCCAAGAAAAGTGGGGCTACTCAATTCAAAGCTTTGAAAAAAAAAAGGAAAAAAAAAACTCTCAAGCTTTCATCGCCCCCACAACAAAGGTGAAAATTCAAAGGCATAAAGGACTCTCCCACAAAGAAGAAGATACCAACAAAAGAAAAGAGGATTCCTCAATATCCTCTTACAACAAGTGAAGAAGACTTTCAGTATCAACGAAAAATGTTTACCCTTAAGTCATACTAATGATTGGCTTTCTTCTCAAACTTATTTAGAAATTTCTAGATGATGCACGGTTCATTAAAAGGTAGAATAACTTTTCTAGATCCTTGAGCCAAGTAGCATTTCTTGTCGAGTCTAGGGGCTTCCTCTTAGCCATTCTCATACACACTCTTGAAATCCAAGCATCAAAACTGGGGCTTCCTAACCTTTCTTCCCCCAATCAATCTCTACTTCAACTCTTCAAAGTAATCAAATCTGCATTAGGAGCTTTTCTCTTTGATTCTCGCTCTCATCATTAGAGAATACACTTCTCCAAAAAAATTCAATGCTTGGATCACCTTTCAAAGAATAGAGTCCGTCTCTCCTCAACTAACTTGAGATCTCATCTCTCTCTCCTTAATGAGATTCTTCCAACTGAGTCCTCTTCGAGTACACATACTTTTCAAAAAAAAAATGGCTCGCTAGGTTGAAAACTCGTAAAGAGCGGCCTAGGCAAAAGTTAGAGCACAAAAGAAAGAAAGACATAAAAGAGATGCCGCTAGATTGAAAACCCGAAAGGGCGGTCTAGGCAAAAACCAGGGTGCGTCACTAAGAAAAAAAATCAAAGGACAAAGGGAGACTATCCTTCAACCTTCTTCATCGAACGTCATTTCAATCTTCTTTAAATCAAATCAACAAGGAGAGTCTTCTTCGATCATCTTCAAATCAAGAGAGCAGCCTCACAAGCCTGTTCACAAAGTCATCTACCACTTGCAAGCGACTTGGGGCTTGAGACACCAAAGGGCCTTGGACATAGAGCCATTACGACAGTCGACAGATTTGTAGTCGTTTGCCTCCTAGAGACACGATTCAAGGGAGAATCAAGAATGAAGATTCGCAACAGGCCTAGATGTGTTCACACAAGGTTACTCATTGAAATTCAGCCTCGCTGACTAGCAACAGATTCTGCATAAACCTGATTTGGTCCCAACTTGTCAAACACAAGTTCACTCATACAGTTTACCCATCTCAAATACAAATCCATACATATATCCCTACATTTCCATATACCATATACTCATACACAAACTCACCACCAAAATGACCGATCGGCCATTACACGAATAGACGTGAGCACCACCACATAAGTCCAGTTAAACAACTAAAATTTGGAAAAAAACATCTACTTGGAATCTTTATGTGCTAGCAGGTACAGAAAGGTAAGAATCATTAGGGCCCATCCGAGACCATCATGCATATATCGTTGCATTATAGGAGCCGACAGAACCTCCATCTCAACCAACAGCTTCAAGTCCGTGACCTCGGCAACAACTTCAAAGTCTGTGACGGCAGCAAACTTCAAGTTCGTGACCTCGGCAACATCAAAAAAGTCTGTGATGGCAGCAACTTCAAGTCCGTGACCTCGGCAACAACTTCAAAGTCTGTGACGGAAGCAAACTTCAAGTCCGTGACCTCGGCAATATCAAAAAAAGTCTGTGATGGCAGCAACTTCAAGTCCGTGACCTCGGCAACATCAACAAAGTCTGTGATGGCAGTAAATATCAAGTCCGTGACCTCGGCAACATCATCAAAGTCTGTGACGGCAACAAACTTCAAGTCCGTGACCTCGGCAACGTCAACAAAGTCTGCGACCGCAACAAACTTCAAGTCCGTAACCTCGACAACGTCTTCAAAGTCCGTGACCTCGGCAACAACGGCAATGTCAATAACCTCGGGCGGTGCACTTTAACAACTTCATCAACAAACCGGGTATCATCAGAATTGGGTCAAGTCTTTGATTCCTCAGTATGATTTTACCTTTTCAAAGAAAAAAAAATCCCTCTTCGATTTTCAAAAATGCTTTTCAAAATACCTAAAATAGCCTTTTTAGTATTTTGGAGTTGAACTACGTTTGGTCTGATTCTCTCTTAGAGATACGTAGGCAGCCGTGTGGCACGACCATCCCAATGTTCGAAATAATGTCTTTCTATCGACGACATGACTTCTTCCATAAGTCTTGTCGCCGAGGGGCTCTGTAGACACCCCATTCTGAATCAATAATTTATGATTACACTAATCTTCATCTCTCTTTTATATTTTGATGAAAGCATATCAGTTTCGTCATGTTTCGTTAAGTTTCTAACTAACTTCGTTCGTTTTGGACCTAACTGACTAACGGAATAACTGAAGAAGGCATAATTGTACACAGACTGCATTATCTCGCGCGGAATAGCGTGTCCCGCACTAGACAACCCCTCGACAGGATGTGCAGAATCACAATCCTTCTCCTTTTCAAACTCTTTTCTTGATAAAATCTTATCAATCCGGTCATCCAATCACAATTGAGTTCTGGAATCTTTCCAAGGTGTTTGATCTCATCCCCAACACCTCTCCAACACCTATAAATACCTGATGACTTTCAGTATTTCAGGGAGAACAGTTTTAGATTGAAAGATCCCCGATCCACGATCGAAAACACACAACACACATAATTTGTTGGTTTCTTTCCACGAAAGACACCTTCAAATCACTTACAAAATTACCCTAAAGTCACCTAAAGTTTGTTTATCAACCTTGTTGATCAATAAACATCAAAGCCCGAATCAAGGATTGAGGCGAAGCTCTGTCCACATCAAGATTTGACTCTCATATTGAGTCGAAACTCTGCCCAAATCACTTCTCGACCGAGAAGACATCTTAGAACCACGTTCTAAATCAAATACTCCCTAAACGCTAGGTAAATTCCTATACTTTTACTCTCTTCTTCTCAATCTCTCTCTAGTGACTTTTAGAGTGGTGTAATCCCATCAAAAGGATTAGCCTAGAGTCCCTTCAATTCATGAAGGCGATCTCGAAGCATACAATTCGACATTCCTAATTAATAAATTAATTAGGGTTTATTTATTTCTTCTTTTGTTCTTTATATTGATTAGATTAATAACACCCAATTAGTAAGACCAGTCTTCGAATTTGGTGGAATGGATGCTCCTTGACCTACCCATTCCATAACTTAACCCCCGAACCCTCAAATCTCTTTTTAAAATCAAAAAGGTTTTTTCTTATTATTTTCCTAAATAAATAATAAGTGGCGACTCTGAGATGTTAAAAATTCACGCATTGCTACAGGGAACAACCAACCTTACCCTTTTTTAAATAAGGGGGGACATTTAGGAGCCTTTACCTAAACCTAACTATTACAATTAAATAAAAATAAACCTAATCTAAAGTCTAAACTAATCTAAAACATTATTCATTCATCACTACTTTTCGTAGAGTCCTCGACATCGTATTGATATTTTGAATCCGATAATAAAAGATCCTCTTCATAAGACAAGTCTTGTTGTCTTTTTTCCGCTCTAACCCAATCGCCAAGTAAGAGTTGATGTTCCAAGTTTTCACTAGTTAGTTGGGAACGTCTTTCATCCAAAATATTTTCTTCAACGCTAAATGCCGATTCAACCGCCACCGTTGAAGCGGGAGAGGCTAAGACTTCTTTCGCAACTATTGAAAGAATAGAATAAATTTCTTTCCTTCTTGACCACCATTGTAAAACATCTAATTCATTTGAATTTGGGTCTTGATTTAATTCAAATTTGGTAGTGAAGTATGTTTCTAACTCCAGGGGAATGTTTGATGATGATGAAGATGAACCTCGAGAAGGACCACGTTTTTTACTATACAAATTTGCAAAAAAAAATAAAATATATGGATCCCCACTAGTAAAAGTTTGTTGAGAAGTAGAGGAAGCATCTTCATGTTGTTGGCTTTGAGAAGTGTTTCCATATAAGCCATTATACTCATTAAAAAGGTTAATCAAATCATTTTTTGTATTTTGAATAATAATTGACGGAAGTTCATTACCACCGTCACCATCGAAATATAACTTCATATAATAATAATCTACAATGCACTCTAAATCATTTAATTTAACCCGGAGATCTAATAATTTTGCAACCAAGAAGAGAGACGAAATAGTGTCAAAATATTTAAGCCACTTTTGTCTCATGAAAACAATGCATTCTTTTAAAATAGGGCATTGTCTTAAATTGTCAAAACAAGTAACAATTGCAACACAATGCTCAAGCACCAAAACGGAAGTTGGATAATAAACTCTCGAAAAAGTCAAAGTAGCGGTATTGAAAATCTTTAACAATTCATATAAATTAGTGCATGCATTCCATTGATAAGCAAGTAGACGTTCATTATAGCTAATTGACATAAAAAATTGCATTAGGAGATCTTTGTAAGCAAAACCATCGGTTAATATTTTGTAGGTGAAATTCCACCTATCGTAAGTAAAATATTTGTCAGCCACACATCGTAAGTCAAATTTAAAAAGGACGGAAGACGAACCTTGTGCACCCGAACCCGAACTATGTCGATATTGTAATTGAGTTTGGGTAGTGGAAATGCCAAGTTTCTCGGGATGTTTTGACGCCGTATGCCCGTTGAGCGTCTCATGCCCTCCGCCTCTTTTGAATGAGTAAGACCTGGAACAATAGTTGCAAAATGCTCGAAGATTATAATCATCATCGAGAGTAATTTTTCTTTTCGTGAAATGGATGGCGAAAGTTTCGGATTTAGGCTCTCTTTCTCTAGGAGGTTGTCCCCGATCTCGACCACCTCCCCTAGTAGCTCGCCCCCCTACCCCTCCTACTACCACCACTTTTAATTTCAAAAGCTTCTTCTTCCTCACTTTATTGGGTAGTATTTGGATTTTGATAATCAAAATCATCGTTGGGGGAGGAAGAACCAACATGTGACTTGCCTAAATTGCTTCTTCTTTGATTTTCAGCCATTTCTGTAAGATAAAATGAAGTTTGGAAACAAAATGGAGCTTAAAAATGGATGAAAATGAAGAAAAACACTAATTTTGTTATAAAACTAACTGAAAATGAGGTAATATTTAACTGGAAATCGAATGAGAGTAAGAGAATATGGAAATATTTGAGAGTAGAAGAGAGTAGAAAAGAAAGAGTAGAGAGAAATAATGTAAAAATAAAATGAGAGGAGGGAGGTGATATTTATAGTTAGTCAAAATGTTTTTATTTTGTTAAAGGACCGTTACTAACGTTACTAACTGGAAAGGGGAGGGGGGACATGCGCCAGGCAACTGGAACTGGAAGGGGACAGGCGGTCAGGCGCCAGGCCAATGGTCAAGGCCCAGCCCAACCGACGTCGGTCCCAAGTCCAACGGTCATATGACTGTTTGAAGTTTAATTCAAATTGCCGGTTTACCGGTTTAATCGGCGGTTGTCCGGTTTTCAAAAAATTCCAACCGTAACCGAACTTTGAAAAATCCTGTTTCGATTAAACCGGCCCGATTAACCGCGTTGACCGATTTATTGGCGGTTTTTAAAAACCGGCCGGTTAGCCGGTCCGATTCGGTTTTTGGCCATATCTATCTCTCTGTAATTGTATGTTCAAAAACATGATGGGTTTTTATTTTGATATTTGAATTGAAACGCAATTGTTATTTAGTTTAAGGGAAAAAGTGAAATTATTTAAATATTGGGTACCATTTAAGTACAAATTTCAACAGGGGGTGCAAATGAGATTTGATGTATAATTTGGGAAATAAATGTATTTTGGAACAAGGGTAAATAAGTTATTTAATAACGATTTGGGTTGTTTTAGTTAATTAATTAATACTCTCTCCGACCTTGAAAGATTGTCCCATTTGTCATTTTGACTTGTCTCAAAAAGTATATCCCATTTCTAAATTTAGGCATGAATGTTAGTGCAAATCTACTAAGGTACAAGAAGGTGAAGCTCTTCCTTAATAGTTGCAAAATGTACAACAGGACAATCTTTTAGGGACGGAGAGAGTATAATGCAGATTATTTGGATCGTTTCGAAAGTACTCCCTCCGTCCCTAAATGTTTGTCCCATTTGACTTTTTTGTCGAACTTTGATCACAAATTTATGAGAGATTAATCATGTTCATGAAATTCTAAAAGTTGTTGTTGATAATATTATTAATGATGAATCAATAGAAATTTTTAGAATTTCATGAATATAATTAAATTATCATATATTTATAGTCAAAGTTCATCTAAAAAATCAAATGAGACAAACATTTAAGGACAGTGGGAGTATAAATGTCAATATGTAAAAATCGAATAAATAATATGCAGGGCAGTATAACAATAAACTCAAAAAGGAATTTACTCCTTTAGTATAACCCAACATTTGTGTAGATCTCGAAGTATTGCGAAGAGCCTAACCTTTCTGTTTGCGTTTGCATTTGCAATTGCAAGTGATTGATGATAAATAATCTTTCACGGGATAATTTAGCGGTAAGAAAGTAAAATATGATAAAAGAGATTTTGTTTTTAAGTGGCGAGAAGAATAGTTTGGTGATAATTATTGTAAATTTTAATGGATCTTTGAAGTAAATTACCAATTTCGTTAAATTTACTTTTTTTATGAATCTCGAAAGAAAGAGTGATTTATGGGTCATAAAATTATGGTAACGCAAGTACGCCTAGATTAATAATTTTTTTAAACACAATATTTTGGGGGAAACTAGTTTCTCCCTAAGTTATAAAAAGTTCTGTTTTTTTAAACTGCTCTTATATTCGTCAAATATTTGCAAGTTGAAAAAAATTGGACTTTTTATAATTTATGGAGAAACTGATTTCTCCCAAAACTTACTCTTTTTTAAATTATTGCAAGAGACCAACGGAATCTTTGATTGTGAAAATTAAAGCAAACTAAGCTATCAACTCTTCATTGAATTCTTCAATGTCAGGTGACAAAAATAGTAAACTTTAGAATAGCAGCCCAATTGACATGGTCCAACCAAGGAATTACCCTTGTAATTGTTCAACAGTTCTCATGTCCTTCTTTTCTTCGGGATGGGAAGGGAAACAAAAAAACCATTAATATTTTCTCCGTCCAATTAAAAAAATTATGTTTATATTTTAGATAATAAGAAAAATTGTAAATAATGTAAGTATAAAAAATAAGATAAAAAAGAGAAATTAGGATAAAAAAATATTAAGTAAATAATTGTTGTTAATATGAAATTGAGTTTACTATTGAATAAAAAAGTATAAAATTTTAATTTTTTAAAAGTGTAAATTTTGTCCCCAAAATAGTAGTGACTAGGTGATAAAATTCAAGCCTTACACTTAAAGTCTAAGATTCAACCTCTTTTTTTATTTTGGTTGAAACATACTCTCTCCGTCCCGCTAATATTAGCACACTTTCCTTTTTGGGCGTCCCGCTAATATTCGCACACTCCCAAAAAGGAAACTTTATATTAATAAAATATTCACCCAACCCCACTCATTCACTCTCCTACATTATTTTAATACTCACAACACCATTATAATTTATTACACCCTCCACTCATTCTCTCTCCACTCATTCTTTTACACTCACAACATTTTATTAAAACATCATATTCCTTAATTCCCGCGCAAACAGTGTTTGTGCTAATATTAGCGGGACGGAGGGAGTAATAAAATAATAAAAAAGTGTAATTTTTAGCGAGACAATGTATTTTGAGTTAGTCTCATGTGAGAACAAGGGGATCCGTCTCATGCATGAGACGGGTCGACCCATTTAAAACAGGTATTACGTTTTAAATGGCAGCTCATGCCTTTTAAAACAGGTATTACGTTTAGAAAAAGTAATAGTTACCATCTCTTAATGTAATGACTGTATACATATAAAGTAACATTGTTAATAAGTAAACGTAATACCTGTTCTAAAAAAACAAAAGCTCGTTTTTTACCCATTTTTTCAAATGTAATACAAACTATATGTATTACATTTGAAATGTAATAACTTATTTTAGTTATAATAAGTATTACTTTTGCCAAACGAAGAAAACATAGGGAAAAACACTATTACTTTTCTGTATATATATATTTTTTTTTACCCATTTTTTCAAATGTAATACAAATTATATGTATTACATTTGAAATGTAATAACTTATTTTAGTTATAATAAGTATTACTTTTGTCAAACGAAGAAAACATAGGAAAAAACACTATTACTTTTCTGTATATATGTATTATTTTTACCCATTTTTTCAAATGTAATACAAACTATATGTATTATAATACAAACTATATGTATTACATTTGAAATGTAATAACTTATTTTAGTTATAATAAGTACTATTTTTGCCAAACGAAGAAAACATAGGGAAAAACACTATTACTTTTCTGTATATATGTATTACTTTAATGTATACAAACTATTACTTTATATGCATACAATTATTACATTATGTTATAGTAACTATTACTTTTCACAAATCGAAAAAAATAAGAAATTCAGGGACTAAATTGGAAATATGAAAATTTTGGACGAATTTGATTTATAAAAATTTATGGGCTAAAGTGAAAAATAAAATCTCAAAGAGCGAGGTGCAAAAGATTTTTTTATAGTGGCCAAAGTGTGACGGTACAATTGCGAGACGAAACGAATACCAAATTGGTCCAAACTAGGCCAAGGCATGGCTGGCCACTGCATGGCCATGGCCGAGACTGTTTGGGGCTGCTTGGAGCCAATTGGGGCCAAGAATGGAGCAATTTGGGGCCAAGGCTGTTGGCTGGGCTGGACCAAGACATGGAATGACATGGGCGGGCGCTGTTTAGAACGAGTGTGGGTGTGGTCGAACCCATGAATCCGACCCGTCTCATGAATGAGACGGGTAATATTGTTCTCACGCAAGTTTTTGTCATGTATTTTTTATCGAAAAGGAGGGAGTATAAGTATAGCTCAAATATTTAATGAAGTTTGACTATTGGATTTTTTTTCTTGTTATAATATCAAACAATACCCCCTCCGTTTTAAAATAAGTCTTTTTTTTTTGTTACGTTCTAAAATAGGAGTTTCATTTTGCTTTATATTTAAAAATGACAAATAATCATTAGAATTTTGAACATTTATAATCACTTGCTTTTGTAGAATTATAAAAAGTAAAATAAAAAATATACTACTTTCATTTCAGACTCACTCAGAGTTTTATCTTTTTTGTTGTTAACGCGAACAAACGTATTTTGAATAATAATTATATGTTAATCTAATTATACTAATAAACATCTAAAAATTATTATTGATAACACATATAATATTGTTTAAATAACAAGTTTAAAATTTTAATAAGTATAACTAAATTATTTTAATATTATTGCTCATTCAATTTTAATAAACATAATATTATAATCTACTCCCTCCGTCCCACAAATGTATGCACTTTTTGTGTCGGTGCGAGAATTAAGGTAAAAAGTGATAAAGGTGAAGTGTTGTGAGTGTAAAAGTAAAATAAGAAAGAGAATGAGTGGAGAGAATAGTAAATTTGAAAAGTGTTGTGAGTAGAGAGAAGTGGGTCTCATTTCCATTTTAGAAAAGTGCAGATTATTGTGGGACGTCCAAAAAGGGTCTTTTTGCATATTATCGTGTGACGGAGGGAGTAACATATTACTAACACAATCACCGGCTGAAATCATCTTTGTACACTTGGCAACATTAAATTGAAAATTTTCCCTTCAAAACGAGATGATAACATCATAAATTAATTTTAATTAATTAATTTAATTACTCTTTCTTTTCTTAATTAAACTCATCTATCTATATATAATAATAAGATAGTGGTAATTGTTTGGTCTTCGAGGGGCATTTTAGTCATTTCATGCAATGGCAAATTGGCAAATAACTAGGCCAAAAATCCACGTGGCAGTCTCTTATTCGACGGAGTTAAATTTTTTTATTTTTTTTAATCATTTTGGCCATGTGTCGCCTGAAGGAGGAGGGGCACTTAAGGAATTTCATTGGCTCGTGAAGAACACACGCAGACAAGGGCGCGTTCACACTGCATTTCCAGTTTTTTTTTTTTTTTTTTTTTTTTTTGAGACACATGGCACCTCCCCATTGGCTGGACGGATTTCATAAAAAAAAAATTATCCCATTTATTTGACCTCACTTATTATATATTAAATTAATTTTTTTTACTTTTTTTTTTCACCAAAATTCATAAATTTTTTTTCTCTTTAAATAGAGACTATTTTCATTTGATTTGGACACAAAAAAAATAACTATTTTTAAAAATATAAATTTCTAATTATCCTTTGTTATTTTTTCTTTTTCATTTTTCAATATGATTTTAGTCAAAATTATTTAAGTGAGCACTATTTTTTTAATTCTAAATGATAATGGTAATAATATTAATTTTACTAATTATAAAAATAAATAATATAAAATAAAATAAAAGTGATGGGTATAGGATAATTAATTGGAAGGGGTAATATGGTTATTGATTTATTTTAGTTCGATACATCAAACAATTTATTTATTTTATTTAAAAAAAATTGAAGCATAGTCAATAAAATATTAATTACTTTTACTAACAATTACCCAAATAAAGTGGATAGTAAATGATTTATTTTATTTTTTATTTTTTTGGTGTAAAAAAAATCAAGAATATAAAATAAAATAAAAGTGGTGGGATATAGGATGATGAGTTGGAATGGTGTTGAATTATCTATATATATATATATATATATATATATATATATATATATATATATATATATATATATATATATATATATATATATATATCTATAATAAAATATAAGTGGATAGTAAATGATTTATTTTGTTTCTTATTTTTTATTGGTTAAAATTATGGGAGCCGTAAATTACAAGGACCTAAAGAGGCACGTGAATGAATTTTTTTTTTAAAATTTGATAATTTTAGTTTTGTATTTTTCATGGTATCTATCTATATATAATAATAAGATTGTTGTAAATAGAGGGACTTTGAGGGGCATTTTGGTCATTTCACACGGTGGCAAATTTGCAATTAACAAGGACAAAAGGCGACGTGGAAATATGTTATTGGTTGGATTTTTTTTTCTTACCTGGTTTGACACATGTCGGCATGCTGGGTAGGGGCATTTTGGACAATTTCATGGCGAGTGGAACCCACGCGCCGACAACCGCACGTTCTTTCAACATTTTCCCTTTTTTTTTTCTTTTGATACATGGCAGCACACGATTGGCTGGATGAATTTAAAAAAAAAATTCCCATTTTTTTGACCTCAATTATTATATATTAAAATAATTTTTAATTTTTTTTTTACACCAAAATTCATAATTTTTTTTTCTCTTTAAATAGAGACTTCTTTCATTTGATTTGGACAAAGAAAAAAATCCTTTTTTTAAATATAAATTTGTTAATTATCCTTTACTGATTTTTTAATTTCTTTTTGGTTAAAATTAATTAAAAGTGAAGAAATTTTTTTAATTATAAATGATAAAAAAAAAAATTCTCTTTTTTTATTTTTTTTTACACCGAAAATTCATAATTTTTTTTCTCTTTAAATAGAGACTTTTTCATTTGAATTGGACAATGAAAAAAATCCTCTTTTTTAAACATAAATTTATTTTTATTAAGTGTGAATTATTTATTTTTACTTATAAATGATGATAATAATAATAATAATAATAATAATAATAATAATAATAATAATAATAATAATAATAATAATAATAATAATAATAATAATAATAATAATAATAATAATAATAAAGTAAAAGTGACGGGGTATAGGACGATTAGTTGGGATGGTGTTTAATTTTTTTAAACAAAATTATTGTGTATTTATAAAGTATATAGGGTTATTTAATATAATATATATATATATATATATATATATATATATATATATATATATATATATATATGGGGGAGTGTGATGAATATGGGTTTTGGTTTCTATTTAATAAGTGGGATGGGGTAATATGGTTATTATTTTTTATTTTAGTTTGATATATCAAACAATTTTTTTTTTAAATAAATCTTTGAAGCATAGTAAATAAAGTATGAAAAAATTTGTTGATTTTTCTAATCGTCTAAAGAAATAGTGTATTTATAATATAGGAATTAATTTGATTTTAAAAAAGGAAAATATTAGTTAAGAAAAAAATTTATATAAAGAAATTATAATTTCAATTTAATTTAATTTTTTATTTCTTTAATGTGGGTAGGAAATAGTGTATGTACTAATTTTACTAAAAGCTTGGTCTCAATTTTTTAAGTCTCAATCTATATACTCCCTCCGTCCCAAAATGTTTGTCCCATTTGACTTTTTTGTTGAACTTTGACCACAAATATATGACAATTTAATTATGTTCATGAAATTCTAAAAATTCCTATTGATTCACCATTAATAATATTATCAACAAAAACTTTTATAATTTCATTAACATGATTAATTTCTCATAAATTTGTGGTCAAAGTTCAAAAAAAAGTCAAATGGGACAAACATTTTGAGACGGAGGGAGTATTTAAAATGGCTCATTTGTTCATTTTAAGATATATTGTGTACTAAATGTTGTCTCTATAGTTGTTCTTTATACTAATCAATATTTTATCTACTTTGCAATTTAAATAATTTTATAGGTCCCTTCATCCCAGAATGAGTTATATATATATTTTTAAATAATTAGTCTTTATTTTGAAAAAATTAAAATTTTATCATGAAGAATTATATGTCGCTACATCCAGAGTTAAAAGGTAAATGATTTTAAATATTGATATGTAATGATGATAATACTTACCACTTTGATATTTGTACTAACAATATAGTATTCAAAAAAAATTTCACAATATATAAATCAACTTGCTTTTCTGTTTGTTTTAATTTAATTGTCGTCTTTTGAGCATGCAGTTTGGGTAACTCAGAAGCTTATTCTCAAAGTATTATTTGTTGTAAACATTAAAAAAATGGGATATCAGTTGAAATAATAATAAAAAAATTATGGGATATATGTACAGTTTAACGGCGGAGGAGTGTCAATTTACTCCCTTGCGTTGTTGGCTCTGCTCATACATATATATATATATATATATATATATATATATATATATATATATATATATATATATATATATATATATATATATATATATATATATATATATATAATTTATATATAATTTATATATAATTTATATTTGTAAAATGTTTATTTCAAAATTTAGATTAATTTTACAAAACTAATACACAATAATAATAATAATCAATTTTTAAAGTTATTTGTTAATTTTCTTTATCTATAAAATTTCTGAATTTATTATGTATTACTTTAATTTGTGTATGTGTATGTATGTCTAATAATTTAAAAAAAAAAACTATGAAGATGAATTAAAATAATTGATAGATGAGAGAATTTATGGATTGGTCATATAGGGGATGATGAATTTGGAGTAGGCTTTCTATTTAATTATTGGGTGAATCACTTATTCATTATTTAATGTCTCATAATTGTCTGTAATAAAAATTTTAAAGTGTATGATAATTTATTTTTCATTTCACGATATTTGTATTATTGTTTTCCTTTTATGTTATGCCTATTAATAAAAGTCATGGTAGATATTAACTTTTGTTGTTCTTTTTTTTTCAAATAGATACTATGTATTTTGGTATTCTCAATTATATTTTGCATTATCGAAATTTCACATTCCCGATAGTTCGAAGATATTGATATGTAATGATGCACTTCCTTCCTCTTTTGACATTTCTACCGATAAAGTTGCTTTTAAAGATGTGTTTCACAATGTATAACAATGTTTGTCCCATTTAGTTATTTTATTTAATTTTCGTCTTTTTAAGCATCAATAACTACCTGTGCATCGCACGTATGTAATACAATATTTATTTTAGTGACCTTCAATCTGATATTTTTACTGACAATATATTTTTCAAAGCATTTTTTTATAATGTATACAAACATCTTTATTTTCTTTTGTATTCGTTTGAATTTCAATTAGTTATTTGTTATTAACTGTCCGTGCATCGCACGGGGGTTAAACTAGTTTTATAAGTATTCCTTATTTCTCATAATATAATATATACTCCATATTATACTGCATAAAACTACTAAATTAAAATTTATTTACATTAATTAACTAAAGTAAAGCTTCAAAAAAAATTAACTGTCTTAAAAAAAAAAAAAAAAAAAAAAAATCTAAAACCGATACTACTATTATTGTCTTTCTTAGATGATGAAATTTGAAAATGAATTAACTGTAACCTACAACTTTTATATTATTTAATAATATTGGTAAATTGCTCCCTCCGGTTCAAAATGGATGTCGTTTAATGTGAAAATTTAGACAATTTTTTAAGAAATACACTTAATACAACAACTTTACTAACTAAAATATCAAATATACTCCTATTAAATGTTTCTCTCTCATACATTATCTCACACAAAAGGTATAATTAATGAAATGTTATATGTTTCAATAAGACTACCCACATTGGTGACCTTCCATTCCATTGTGGGTTGTAGAATAGAACCAAAAAAAAAAAAAAAAGTCATGAAAAATCAGCAACGTCGGCGGCCAGCCAACCCCAAGTTGGGTCACCAAAATTTGTACACATGTCACCCAATGATTGGGTGCCATGTATTTATATAAATATATTTTTAAAACTAGTATATTTTATATAATTATATAAAATAAAAAAATCAATCAAAATTCATATTTTTTTTATAATTGTATGGGTAATTATTTTTAATAATTATACGGGTAATTTTAGAAATATTATTACTAATATATTATTTTAAAAAATAAAATGATATGTATTTTAGGTAAGTTGGAGTAAAGAAAAATAATCATTTTATTAAAATGTTGGGTTGGATCACTGATGGGAGTATAAATTATATAAGGTTGGGAGTTGTGCATATGAAAGTGAGAGAAATTAATATTTTATTTGAGGTTGGGTTGGGTTGGGTCACTGAGGAGATAGTCTAATGGGGCAAATTGAAGATCTAACCTAAAACAACATCTATTTTGAAACAAAGTTTAGGACACAAAACGACATCTATTTTAGATTGGAGGAAGTAATTAAAGATTGTAAATAATATTTTGTTAAATAATAAAATGAAAATATATTTAATAAATAATGAATTATTCAAGATGGATTGTATAGTAGTTTTATTGTATTAAATGTTCATTATTAGAGTTAGATATTTTATTTTATTTAAAAAAAAAGAAGGACTAAGTAATTATAAAGAATATGAAAATGTTATTCCCATAGATATGTCATGTGCATATTTTCAAAGTGCTATAGTTCTATTTATTTAAATTACCTTATTTATTTCTGATGGAGTTGGTCTTACAAAAAACGCGTTTTTCCTGGTACTTAGGAAAAACGTGTTTTGTTTTCTCCGTTTGTGCTAGTGCCAGTTTAACAAAGTGCCAGTGTGACAAAGTGCCAGTGCATGTGTAACAAAGTGTCAGTGTAAAAAAGTGTCAGTACCAGTTTAACAAAGTGCCAGAAATAATTTTATTTTATTTTTTTACCAAAATTCTGGAAATTTTTTTCTCTATAAAATGACATAACTTTCATATTTTTTGTACACAAAAAAAAAAAACCCTCTCTTTTCTCTCAACAAAATCCTAATTACCCATCTTATTTTCTAAAACATTCATCATCTTTTTAGTTAAATGGATCCCAATAATCCCAATAATCCTTATTTCAACACTCAGAAGTCAAGTAATTTTCCACCAAATTACTCCAATCCTAATGATTTTCAATCCCCAAATCAATTTTATTATCCACCAAATGTCATGCCTTCAGCTGTACCCACCTGGAATCCATATTACGGTATGCAATTTCTACGACCTCCACAACCACCACTACCCCCTCAAGAATCTTAATATCCCGAATATTCAACACAAATGGTTCTGGGTAGCAATAGCGGTGCTGATGAAGCTACTCCAACTCAAGATGCAGGAGGTTCAACCACTAGTCGGAGAAAATTTGTCAAATGGAGCACGAAGGACAATATAGTGCTACTCAGTGGGTGGATTAAGTTTGGAACCGACAGTGTTGTCGGAAAAAATCAGAAGAGTGAAGCGTTTTGGGGTAAGATTGCTGATTATTGTAACGAACATTGTGAATTTAACCCTCCCCGTGACGTAGTTTCATGCAAAAATCGTTTCAATTATATAAACTCCAAATTGGGCAAATGGGTAGGTGCATACGATAACGCAAAGCGTATGCAACAAAGCGGGTGGTCGGAGAATGATGTTTTGATAAAAGCTCACGAATTATATAAAACGGCTAACAATAGCACTTTTAATTCGAGATCCAGCTCGAATGTGGCAGATAGAGGTCTTGGCTATGATCATGAGAGCATGTATTATATTACATAATATGATCGTTGAGGATGAGTAGGGGCGGAGCCAGGAATTGCCCCGGGGGGGGCAAGATTTCACGGGGGTTCGGGGGCAGCGCCCCCGAAAAAAAAATTTCGGGTCGGACAAGTAAAAAATGGGTCAGATCCATGAAATACAATGTATTTTAGTTAAAAATGTAAAGAATTAAGAAATGGGAAAAGCCTAACTAATTAATTAAGATTGAAAAAATGTGAGGAAATTAGGAGAAAGAGAACAACAAAACTGTTAAGAAAAAGAAATGGGAAAAGCCTAACTAATTGAAAATGTAGGTAGCAGGGCTCGAACACGGATTTGAAAGGAAACATCAAAGGCTTTAACCCCTTCTACCACTGAACCACACCACTCACTGGTGTTAATTTTGAAGTTAATTATATATATACATATATAAAAAAAAATATTGGGGGGGGGGCAAAAAAAATTTTTTTTCACTGCATTTCCGCCGCCTGGGGGCGAGTGCCCCCCCATGCCCCCCCTGGCTCCGCCCCTGAGGATGAGCGTGATACGTATTCTCAAAATTGGCTTAACTTTCAGGATCAGTCCGAGGCAAGTGGGTCTAGTACACAACAACCATTCTCAACTGAGGTATTACCAGCATTTGAAAATCATGTACGTACTAGATCGGATTTGCGTGATCAAAGGGCTCATAAACAATTGCAGAACAATCTAGTCAAACACATATGGGCAAAGTTCGCAAATCAGTGATTTTTAAATTTTATTGTACCGTGAGTCGAGTCTATGTATCGTATGCTTTTTTTTTTCATCGTTTGTGGAACGAGCTAAGTTTATTGTAACTTTTCTTATTTTTATTAAAATTAAAATATTCTCGTATTTATTTAATTGCTTCGTAAAAAATTAATTAAGTGTGAATTAAAAAAATAAAAAAAAATCTCGAATTAAAAAAAATTAAATAAAATCTCGAATTAAAAAAAATCGAATTTATAAATAAAAATATTAATAATTTATTTTTTAATAATAAATTATGATTATTTTTATTATTTTATAATTATAAAATTAATTATTGTAAATAAAATAAAAAGTGGTGGGGTATAGAATAATGAGTTGGGAGGAGTTGAATTTTAAACTAAACTAGCTTATTGTGGGGGGTGTAGTTGAGAAAGTAGTTGAATGATTGAGTGGATGGAGAGAGAAGATGAAGTGTCGTGATATTAGAGTAGTTGAATGTTTTTTGGTAGTTGACCTATTGGACTTGGTCTAAGATTAATACATTTTGAAGCTATTTATAATGACAAAAACTTGGGTGAGAACATCTATACCCGTCTCATCCATGAGACGGGTCATTTTTGACCCATGATCCGAAAAATTACCCGCTCTCTTCTCTCTCTCTATACGTAAATGCTCTTCTCTCTCTCTATATGTGTAAATGCAGAGACCTCCATTGCCGACCCAATCTCTGTCCTAGCCTAGCTCTCTCCCTTTCTCCAACCCACCACCCACCGCACCTTCATCATTTTCGGCCATTATCGCCGGCGTCGACTTGAGAGATCCGTCGATCTCTCCCTCTCTCCAACCCACCACCCAACGCCCCTCCCCCACCTTCTCTTCCTCGTTTTTTTTCCAGATCTGAGTCAAATCTAAAGTGGTTGTTTGGTGGAGCTGACCCGTACTGGTCTGAAGAATCCATGGGAGGTGGTGGTGTTTGAGAGTGAAGGTAGAGACAACAATGAGGGTGAAAATGGAGGTTGATTGAGATTGAAAAATGGGGGTGAAATTGATCGGAGCTTGGATTGACGTAAATTATCGACGGTGAGCAGAGAGATGGTGATTGCAGACATTGATGTGTGTAGTGTGTGTGTTCTTGAGCTTAATTTTGAGGGAAGGAATTTGGTGAGGAGCTTGGTCTTTCGGTTCTGCGTATAGAGAGAGAGGAGAGAGAGAGAGATGAGATCTGTGTGTGAGAGATGAGGGAAGGAACTGTTTTCATTTTGATTTCGTTTTGAGTAATACTTCTCATTTGTTTAAGTGATAGTTGTTATTGCTATAAGTAATAGTACTATACTTTGTGAAGTAATAGTGTTATTTTTATTTTTTTTTAACTAATAATAGTTTTAGAAACTGTTTTTATTTTGAGTAATACTTCTCATTTGTTTAAGTAATAGTTGATATTGCTATAAGTAATAGTACTACACTTTGTGAATTAATAGTGTTATTTTTTTTTTAACTAATAATAGTTTTAGGAACTGTTTTCATTTTGAGTAATACTTCTCATTTGTTTAAGTAATAGTTGGTATTGCTATAAGTAATAGTACTACACTTTTGTGAAGTAATAGTGTTATTTTTTTTTTTTAACTAATAATAGTTTTAGGAACTGTTTTCATTTTGAGTAATACTTCTCATTTGTTTAAGTAATAGTTGGTATTGCTATAAGTAATAGTACTACATTTTGTGAAGTAATAGTGTTATTTTTTTTTTAAGTATTACATTATCAATGACTTAAAGTAATAATACATTCAGTCATTACATTAAGAGATGGTAACTATTACTTTTTTTAAACCACTGAAAAGCCGAAAAAATAATATAAAAACTAAAAAAAAATAATATAAAAACTAAAAAAAAAAAGCAAAAAGCAAAAAAAAATAAAATAAATAAAATAAAATAAAAAAATTGGGCCTAAAAAAAATATGAGAGGCCTAGGAAATAAATAAAGACCAATTAAAAATACAAAGAAGGCCTCAAATTGCTTGGCTGGAATGAATTTGGCGTGGACTAGGAATTATTGGTTTGGGGGCGATTATGCCCATGGATCAAATGGGTGGCCGCCTCACGCATTTGAGCGGATCACCCTTGTTTACCGTGGAGAACTGTCATTTATAATTCACAACATAACATAGGTAAGTTGGTTTCTTTAAAATCAGTTTCTCAATTATTAAGATGCTTTCTAATAATGAATTTAATTTTTTAAATTTAATTATGTCATTTAAATTGCGTAAATATTGATCAAAAAATAAAATGAGATGTTAATTAAGAAACTAGAAAATAATAAAGTTTAAAATAAATCGTGCATCGGAATTGGACAGGGATTAATCTAGTGACTTGATATTTTAATAACCATAACATCAAAACGGAGGGAGTATACAAAAATTGAAGGTCGATTTAATTATACAAAACGGGAATAAGGATCTGGGAATCAAATATCATACCGGAATAGAATAAATCCACCCCACCAAAAACAAAACGGGAACATAACTAATCCTGGTTAACGTTGTTAAAAAAACAATCACAACATTCTAACTGTAATCCGGATCGGATTCTGGGTCCGGTTCAGCATTAAGATCCAACCCAACATTATCCTCCACACCCTCTTTACCACTTTTAACGCTACCGACGTCGGCGGGGGCTTTCTTAAAATCCTCCCATTCAAACGCCGGACTCCACAAACTCGACCCCTTCGCCGCAGTCAACTTCCGTCCATCACTACCCTTTTCGAAATACTTTACAGCAACCTTAATCCGACGGAGTATGGCGTAAAATTCTTCCACCTCTTCGTCGTTTCCAGTGTCCGACGTCGTCTTTGTTCCGTCATCTTCCCTCGCCTTTCCTCTCTTGCCGTGTTTCCCTCCGTCGTCCACCGCCCGCTTTCTCTTTTCCTTCTCCATCTTTAAAACTATTTCCGGCGAGTTTATAGTGGGGGGTTTGGAATTTGTTAATTGTGGGGAGGAAAAGGAGAATAATATAGTGGTTGAATTTGTGGAATTGGGGGGAGAAAAAGTAAGAGAGGAAATTATGTCATGTAGACTTAGGTGAATGACGTAAGGGCGTGACGTTGAGTGTATGAGATTTTCAGCTCATAATTGATGACGAAGAAGAATCCTTTTAGGCTACCTACTGTACTGGCCATGTTGCCAATAAGTTAATAATTTATGTACTCCCCCGTTCAAGTTAATACTTCTTCACAGTTACTGTTTACGCGTGGATTAAGGAAAAAAATAATGATATAATATTGTGAGTGTAAAAGTAAAATAGGAGAGAGAATGAGTGGAGGGAATAGTAAATTATAATGGTGTTGTGAGTATTAAAATAATGTAGGAGACAAAGTGTGAAGTATGTAATTGGATGCCCAAAATAGAAAGTGTAAAATATGTAACTGGACGGAGGGAGTATATTTTTTTATATGCAGATCAAAATATAAATTATTTTATTAAATGTAATCATTATTATAATTTTATTTAAATATCTAAATTATTATTATTAATAATTATACTTAGCTTTTTTTAACCAATACGATCACACTCTTTGAGGTTTAGAATTCAAACCCTCTCATTACTTTTAGACATTAAAAAAAAAATAAGATGGGTTTGCAACAAATTTTGGAGATTAAATACTTTCAGTTCATTGTTGATGAATGTACCCGCGCGCTATAAATCTTGTACAACCATCAGCCATATAACTAACGGGCAATATTCAATGTATTGAGCTCAATGAAAAGTATATATAAGTCTCAAGTATGACATATGTAATGGGCTTTCCTAGCTATTTTCGTCATACTCTACTCGTCATATCTCATTGTACATAGCAGAACAATCTAATGATTAAGGCAGATATTGATAAATGCAGACCAATGCACACATATATGTCAACCAGGGCATACTCAAATGTCGACCATCGTTAGGTTTACGCCAATAAGGCAACCATTGACGAGCACACGGGGATTTGGCCTGCTGACTAGAGCTCATGGCTTCCAACCTGGAGGCCATGGGTTCGATCCCCCCAGAAGTTAGAGGAAAGACTTTCTCTCCCTTGAATTTATCTCCTAGGCGCTTCTGTGCGTGCATGTGTGTGTGTGTGTGAGTAGTGAAAAAAATATATAAAAAAAAGGGCAACCATTGACGAGGGAAATGGGATTCCCTACCCTTGATCATCTCTCTTGCCCAACATATCCCTATGCCGATCAGCACACTATGTCGAGGAGTAGACCTCCTAGAAATACGTACAGAATGTTATTCTAATCGTACTCCAATAAAAATGTCATGGAATTAGGATTTGAGTAGAACTTGACTCGTTATCTCACCTAACTTCCTATCCAAGTCAGGACACTATCTCATATACCTATAAATACATGTCTTAAATCACAATTTTCGGGTAACTTATCTTTTGGCTCTTAACTACTGTCAATTGATTTGTTTTCTACAATACAAATACTTACTCTCACGTCAGAGGGCCTTCGCCGGTAAAGCCTCGGCTTAGTTTACGTGTTTGTTGATCTATTTCATGTTATTTAAGCATCCAGGATACAACCGAACCAATGAATTTGGGCTAATTCGACGTTTTTGGCATCATCAGTTTGGTTTCATTGCCAGAAAATGATCGTATTGACCTTTGAATAGCCGAAATTTCTGCTCCGTTCTTTTTTTCCTAATGGAAGAAGGACACATTGATAGCATTACTCTAGATCCGGATAACTATCTTGCAGAGGAGACCCATGGCAACGCTGGAACAACCATACCGCTAGCCAATCGGCCAGAACTCGGGGGCCGACCAGGACTTGAGAAGAGGAGAGCAGGACGTAGACGAACTAGTTGAAATTGAGGATCTAGATATAATGATGAAGATGGAAGGAGACTTAGAGAAATAATAATTAAATTTTTACAATTCCGGGACGAACTAGAAAAGGAGCATGTGGATCAATTGGAGGAAATAATACTCAACCCCGACTACTCGGAGCAAAGAATAAAAATTGGGGGGGGGGGCAACTCTCTCCAGAAGAAAGGGAGGAGATCATTGCCCTACTTAAAAATAACCTAGACATCTTTACTTGGAAGGTCAAGGATATGAGAGGAATAAATGAAGAGGTGGTCGTCCACAGGTTGGAGGTCGACCCGTCTGCTAAGCCTATCAAGTAGACGAGAAGAATTTTTGCTAAGGATATGGAAGATGCACTCAATGAGGAAGTACAAAAATTGCTAAGTGCTGGGATTATCAAAGAGGCAACCTATCCCGTCTGGATGGCCAATGTAGTGATGGTCAAAAAACAAAACGGGAAGAGCGTATGTGGATGGATTTCACAGATCTTAACAAAGTCTTTCCGAGAGACAGTGAAATTGTCACGGCTTGAATCACAAGTGATATCCAAGGTGATAACAGCACCAACGATAGCACTTGGGATGGCACACACACACACTTCGAAAATAAAACAATTTTGTAAAAGAGTTTGCAGCGGAATAAAAATACCAAAATTGTTTTTCTCAAGTTATATAAATATAACTTGAGAGTGCCTCTTAGGCAAGACTTTATAATCACTATGAATGAAGTTACAAAGCCGAAAGTTCCCTATAGCTATATCTATTTTAAGCTCTATAGAACAAGAGATAAAGAACGGAATCCTATCCTAGCCTTCACACACCTTGATACCAAAGTAATCAAGTGCGAAATTACAAGGGAGAAAGGATTAAAAAGAACCAAACAAAGAACTCTATCTCTAAGCTTTTCGAAGGTGTGAATGTGAAATAATTGGCATGTCTTCAAATAAACCTTCCAAGCTTATTTATAGTCTTCAAATACTTGAAGGCTACTCCAATAACAGCCTTGGGGCTGGTCTTGCACGTGGAGGAAGTGTAGGGAGAGTGGGTTAATTTGTTTCCACAATTCTAGCTCCCACTTCCTATTTTGTAGCAACCGAGTTGTTGAATCCTCAACCCATGCTTCCACGCCTTGTACTCCCTTGCTTTATCATCCTTGTACCTCTTCTATAACTCAAAGAACAACCTTTGACAAAGTCCACATACATGTTGTTGTTGCATGCCAAACTTACGAATTAATACATAAAATGTATTAATTCATTTCTTCCAATTTCCACATGTGTCTAGCTCCTTCTTTGATGCTATTGCACCCCGAAATACAACCATAAACCATAGACTATACGGACCATATTAGCACGTTAGTCCATTAAATAATAAACAAGAAATATACAACTATATAATTTTCATCCAGGATATCATCTGCGATATCACTTGGGAAATCATCTACGATATCACCCGCAAATTACACTAACAATCTCCCCTTAGTTGGATATTTCTTTCCAAACTTAATGTCTTTGTCATCTGTAGGATAAGTCTATATACAAATGTACGTAGCATAGACCATAGAATAATATCTCCACAAAAATTAACTCCCTTAATCAAGGAGCTAATCCTAAACAATGATTTATCATAATAAACTAATTTATTTCAAACTTTAAAAAGTTTTCGAAATAAACTAAGTAACCATTAAAAACCATAACCATTGTAGCAAAATATCATCCAAAATTAGCAAAAAAACATCCTAGCGTATTAAGTTATTTAACAAACCACTAAAGTGTTTTAGCAAATATAAACAAAATAAAAGTAAATTGTTTAAGGAACCACCACATCACCAAAATAAAAACATTGTTTGTAGGACCACCACAAAAATAGTCACCCATATGATAGCGGCAACATAAACCTTCGGGTTTATCAACCTTAAGGTTCAGCTTTCTTCTTCTTCAAACTCCTCTTCTTCCTTTCCTTCCTCCCGATCTCCTTCCCTATCACTTCCACCATCACTTGGGCCAAGACGGTGGTAGCACCTGCAGCAGCACCCGGCTCCGTAAGTTCCAAAGAAGCGTGCAGATCCTCCCCCGTTTGGGAAGAAATTTCATCAATAAAAGCATCTCCATTACCTGTTTAAGCTTAGCCCGTCCCTCGTGAGTTCTCCTATTGCACTTATTTGTTTGTGCAGAAGTTGAGAGCTGTAGCCTTTGGGATAGATGGTCCGAGTTGCCCAAAAGATTCATCATGTCGTTCGTAATACTTGCGGCATCGGTTCTGCCAAAAGTATGAGGGGCAACACACAGGAAGCACTTGGGGTATCACGTGAGATAGCACTTGGGAGGAGCGGGGGTTGTTTCATCAGATTTGTTCCAAGGAAGAGCTTTTGTATATCTTTTACCCTTTTTCGCTTGTTGATCAATGGTATAGTACTCGGGTTCAGTGGTAAAAACATCGGAGGCTTCAATGGGCAAGGATTGAAATACCAAAACTTTGAAGATTAGAGAAGGATAGGGGAAAAAGCTAATGTTCACTTCCTTTTTTCTACCCCATGAAGCTAAGTGTTTAAACACTAATCTTCCAAAGTTAATCCTTAAATTTTTACCCAATCTATACAACACATTCGCATGCTCCAAAGTCACAATAGGTTCATTAGTTGTAGGAAGCCAATTGAAGATGCACGGTTGTGTAGTACGAATAGAGAGAAGATAATCTAGAAGCATGAAGTTTCTCTTTCAAAGGCCAAGACTGCAGTTTGTTGTGAGTGAGCAATTTTACCATTTCATCTCTATTGACCCTAATGCTCTCATCATCTACATTAGGGAGGCCTAAAACTTTGTTAATCGGGCGGGAGTAAAAGAATAGACTCTTCCCCTAACAAACACTGTTCCATATTTAGCAGACCCTTCATCATCCAAATGAGCATGCAAATTGGCAAAGAAATTGCGAATAACACTCTCAACAAAAAGCTGATGCATGATTATTAGCATTAATAAAATTCCTGTCCTTTAAAAGCGAACCACTCCTTCCTTTTCCAATCGACCCTCATCAATGTGCTTCTCTTTTAAAATCCTCTTACTTAGACTATTCAACCAAAGTTCCATATTTTCCTTTTTATAATACTCCAAAGTAAGAAAAGGTTTTGGAAAAGCTTTATCCTCTTCGGTTTGAGTAACCTCATCACCAGTAATTATCACTAGAGGAATGTTTAGGAACGTAAGAGGGGGCAAGTGTTACCTCGGATGATATCCTCTTCTTGCTAGCACTTCGGTAGCACTCACGGTTTTGCCCTTGGCCTTCTTTTTCTGAAAATCGAGAGAGTCTCCTCTTCATCACCATCTACCCAAGCATCAAATGAGTCCACGTAAGGCTCCTTTTCCTTGTTTGCTTCAAAGTTCTCATCACTCACATGGGGTGAGGACACATCAATAGAGCTTTCTGAGACATCAACTGGATCAAGGGAGGTATTTGAAGTTGCCTTGGACCTGATTGATCTAATGCGGTTGGAAGATCTCCTTTTTGCGATTTGGGGAGACATCTTGGCAGTTGGGGCTTTCCTCTTCCTTTTGGCTCTAAGCAGGGATGAGAGTCACTTTAGGAATGCCTTGATCAAACGAGGCATTGGGGCCAGAGGTAGGAACAATTGCCATTGTTGGTGGAGAAGAGCTTGGAGTGATCATTGGGGAAGTTTCCATGGCCACGCGAGATGCCACGGAAGGAGCAATGCTAGGTGAGATGTCCATTTGGTCCGTGTGAGATGGTTCGGCATTGGTATTGGATGGAGATGCCATGGAGATTTGAGGGATTTTTTGGAACGTATTTTGACCTAGGATTTTGGGAGAGAAGAAGGCGTTGGAACGAGGGTTTAAAAGGGGAGAGACGGTAACGGATAGAGAGAGAAAATAGGAAGAGGGAGAGTGAAAATAGGAGAAGGAGTTAGATAGGGAACAAAAAAATTAAATTGATTTGACATTAAAAGTCCTATCTAAACTAAAACCCTATTAATACTCTAACTAATCCCTATCCACTCATTTTTAAAACAAACCCTAACCACACCTTTTATTAAACCCTTTACCAACTTGAAAACAAAACACGGTTGCAACATTTAAAAAATAAAAGAAATTTTTTTTTTTTTAAGTAAAAAACGTAAAAAAAAATAAAAAATAAGTAAACTAAATAATTTGTAACTAAGCCCAAAACATTATAAGCACAAATTAAATAAATAAGGGTTAGTTACTTAATTAAGTTTACAAAAAATAAAGAAAACTTGTTGAAGACGTTTTCAAAATCGTAAACTCTTTAATTAAAAAGACTTTCAGATTTTGAGAAATTAATCAACAATATTTCGAAAATAAGAAAATAAAAAAACTAATATAGCACACACTAATGTGTTAAGGCAATGATGGTAACACGTAGGATAACACGTATGATATAAAACCCCTTGATAAATATTTTTTCAGTTTCAAACACTTGAGGCATAACAAGCTGAGCATTTTTCATGCACTTTAGGCATTATATGCCTATATATCATTTTTTAAGTACATTGCTTGTTAAACACGTCTCAATACACTTCTTTAAACAAGAAAGCATCGTAGTAACGAGCTCCGTGCTTCAAGTTATATTTCAAGTGTAGAGACCAAGTGATCTATGCCTTTCAAGTAGGGTACACTGTAGTAGCGAACTCCATGTCCCTAATACTTAGCATAAATCACCTCATACCTTCTCATTGGCAAGAGTACATCGTTGCAGCGAACACCGTGCCCCGAGCTCGAGAGAATAGTATGGATAAATGCCTTTGTCTTTTATTTATCAAAAAGAAAATATTAGTGACTTTGTCACTTTAAACATATGAAGGGGAATGATATCAGACATGCTAACCTAAATAATAACCTACCATAACAAAAAGGTCAGCATGTGTCATAGCTAGAACTAAGCTAGCTAGATTTAAACAAATAATAAAGTATTTTTTTTTTAAGTAAATAAGCAAAGAAAGAAGAAAAAAATACACTAATATACAAGTGTTACCCTAAGTGATAACATCACCTGGAGTAGCACAGACGAACAGAACTCGGAGATTACAAAGAGCAAGAGATCTTTTCAAACTAGAAAATCTCTCGTGGTCTAAGGCCTTGGTAAAGATGTCAGCCAGTTGATACTTAGTATCAATATGATCAATATTAATTAGGCCTTTATCTACCATATCTCTAAGAAAATGATGACGTATGTCAATGTGTTTGGTACGGGAATGTTGAACTGGGTTTTTTGAAATGTTGATAGCACTCAGGTTATCACAGTACATAGTCAAAGAATTACTCTCTAGGCCATAGTCATCTAACATATGTTTTAGCCAAATAAGTTGTGAACAACAACTACCGGTGCCACATACTCGGACTCAGTTTGTGGAGAGAGAAACACAATTTTGTTTACGACTATACCATGAAACTAAATTGTTGCCCAAGTAAAAACACCCCCACTAGTACTCTTCCTATCATCCATATCCCCGTCCAATCCGAGTCACTAAAGCCAACCAAATTGGTATTAGTATCCTTACTAAACCAAATCCCTAATTCACTTGTTCTGAAACATATTTAATTATCTTTTTGACATAATTAAGGTGAGAGACTTTAGGATTGGCTTGATAACGTGCACAAACACACACGCTGAACATGATATCAGGACGACTAGAAGTGAGATAGAGAAGGCTACCTATCATTGAACGATAAAGAGTAGGATCAACATCCTCACCTACTTGATCTCTACCAAGTTTGAGAGAAGAACACATGGGAATTTTTGAACTTTTTGCTCCTTCCAATCCAAACCTTTTTACTAGGCTCTTTGCATACTTGCTTTGTGAAATGAATATTCCTTCATTTGATTGTTTCACCTGCAAGCCTAGAAAGAATGTTAACTCTCCAATCATGCTCATTTCAAATGTTGATGTCATAGCCTCTACAAAATCTTTTAAACACGTTTGAGAAGTAGAGCCATAGACTATGTCATCAACATAGATTTGAACAATGACTATTTCTTTGCCATGCCTTAGGATAAATAAGGTCCTATCTCGCTTCACCTCTTGTGAATCCATATTCTAGTAAGAAAGAGGTTAAGCGACCATACCATGCACGTGGAGCTTGTTTCAAGCCATATAAAGCTTTATCAAGTCTATATACATGGTTTGGTAGATTAGGATCTTCAAATCCTTTTGGTTGTTCAACAAAAACTTCTTCTTTTAAATAACCATTTAAAAAGGCGGCTTTAACATCCATTTGAAACAAAGTAATTTTTAGAAAACAAGCTATAGCCAAGAGGAGTCTTATGGATTCTATTCTAGCAACGGGAGCAAAGGTCTCATCAAAGTCAACACCTTCAATTTGGGTGTAACCTTGTGCTACGAGACGAGCTTTGTTCCTAACAATATTTCCTTGCTCATCTGATTTGTTTTTGAAAATCCATTTAGTACCAATAACATTTGTATTACTAGGACGTGGTACTAAACACCAAACTTCATTACGAGCAAATTGGTCAAGTTCCTCTTGCATGGCTTGTATCCAAAAATTATCTTTTAAAGCTTCAGAAATATTTTTGGGTTCTAAAGAAGAAACAAAACAGGAATATTTTACCTTGTGGTATGTGGTGGACATACACACATACCTTGCCATTTCACGGTCACTAAAATGTCCTTTGTTCCTTGTTTGTACCCCTTCACTAGCTTCTCCAATAATTTGAGAGGAAGGATGGTCTCTTCTGATCCTAGCTGGTGGATCCCTTCTCAAGTCTTCATGCACATGATCATCATCCGACCGTTCATCCTTTTCGATTCTTGGATTGGTCTTGGGTGATACCGGAGATGCTATCCCATCGGTGGCAACACTTTGGCGGCACACAGGGTATCACTTACTTGATTTTGATTCTCCAGTTCTTCCAGCAATATTAATGGAGATTCCTGTACTCCATCACCTGTAACACTTGCTGCCTTGAGTGGTTTGGACAACCCAAGAATTGCATCTAACTTGGTAGAACTCGTATTGAGTTTCTTGAATGTTGTCTCGGCAAGAGTAAGTTTGCTCTTGACTTTGTCCAGCTCCACATCCTTCTTTGTGAGTTGAACTTCCAATCTAGTCAAGCCATCAGTTAGGTCTTGAACCTCTTTGGACAGAGAGATCACCTTCTTGTTCTCTTTCTTCCATTCATCCACCAATTCTTTGCAAAGGTTCTTAAGACCACAAATGAGTTCATCCTTGCTGAACTCCTTCTCATCTTGTGAACAACCTGCATCCATGTTAACAGAACCCACAAAACAAACAGCATTTATCAAATTTAAATCTGTATACCTGTTGGATGATATCTCAGGTGCTATCCCATTTTGGATATCACAGGGTATCACGCCATCCGAGTCACGGTTGTGACCACCATTCTTTGTTTGATACGAATCTCCAGATAGATTGGTCTCCTCATCCTCATTATCACTGAGAGAAACCCATAGGTTCTTTCCCATCTTCCTTAGAGTGTTAGCACACTCATTTGAGTAATGACCCCATCCAGAGCAAGCATGACATTGGATTGATTCAAGGTATTTTGGATCGGATCTGGATTGATCGATGATGCTCTCCTTATGGGACCACCTTTACGAGTAGATGGAAATGTCCTCTTGGGCATTGAATTGTACACCTTGGCTTGTTGCTCTTTAGCCTTTACTGCACATTTTCTTTGTTAAATTTTCTCACCATTGAGTTATATTTCCTGGTAAGTAAGGCAACACCGGCATCTTCACCTAATTCCTCAAAAAATTCGTCATCCTCATTAGTTGAACCCCTAGAGGATTGAACTTTTAATGCAACACTCTTGCCCTTAGAAGCTTCACTTTGCTCGGCAAGGTTTGACTCAAAATTTTTTAAAATGCTCATTAAGGAATTGATATCCATTGTAGAAAGATTGTGAGCCTCTTCTATAGATGAAACTTTTATATTAAAACGCTCGGGGAGAGTTCTAATAGCCTTTGAAACCAATTGTTTGTTTGTAAAAGGTTCACCTAAAAGTTGACACTCATTAGCAATGTCAAATAGTTTTTCAAAATAAGAGGAAATGGTATCACTTTCACCCATTCTCAACCTTTCAAATTTGCCGGTAAGACCTCTCGATTTTGTTTTCACGCACACTAGAATCACCTTCACAAAACCTTTATAAAATATCCCAAGCTTCTTGAAATTTGTGGAACTATTTTGAATAAGTTTAAAAATATGCATGTCAACCCACTCAAAGATAGCATTAAGAGCTTTCTCATTATAGTTAGCTAGAGTGATCTCTTCATTCGTCCACTCACCTTCGGGTTTAACTCGAACATCACCATCCTCATCGGGAGGTAAGAGTGGAAGAGAGTACCCATGAACTATAGATCGCCATGCTCGAAGATCAATTGATTTGATATGCGAGCGAAGGCGAATTTTCCAATATGCATAATTCGAACCATCTAAAACGGGAAGACGTTTTTGGTTTGGATTTGCGGGATCAAAAGCCATGATAAAGAGGACCAAACACTTAGTATCGTCAAGTGAGAGGCTCGATACCAATTGAAATTGTCACGGCTTGAATCACAAGTGATATCCAAGGTGATAACGACCAACGATAGCACTTGGGATGGCACACACACACACTTCGAAAATAAAACAATTTTGTAAAAGAGTTTGCGCGGAATAATAACACCAAAATTGTTTTTCTCAAGTTATATAAATATAACTTGAGAGTGCCTCTTAGGCAAGACTTTATAATCACTATGAATGAAGTTACAAAGCCGAAAGTTCCCTATAGCTATATCTATTTTAAGCTCTATGGAACAAGAGATAAAGAACGGAATCCTATCCTAGCCTTCACACACCTTGATACCAAAGTAATCAAGTGCGAAATTACAAGGGAGAAAGGATTAAAAAGAACCAAACAAAGAACTCTATCTCTAAGCTTTTCGAAGGTGTGAATGTGAAATAATTGGCATGTCTTCAAATAAACCTTCCAAGCTTATTTATAGTCTTCAAATACTTGAAGGCTACTCCAATAACAGCCTTGGGGCTGGTCTTGCACGTGGAGGAAGTGTAGGGAGAGTGGGTTAATTTGTTTCCACAATTCTAGCTCCCACTTCCTATTTTGTAGCAACCGAGTTGTTGAATCCTCAACCCATGCTTCCACGCCTTGTACTCCCTTGCTTTATCATCCTTGTACCTCTTCTATAACTCAGCAACAACCTTTGACAAAGTCCACATACATGTTGTTGTTGAATGCCAAAATTACGAATTAATACATAAAATGTATTAATTCATTTCTTCCAATTTCCACATGTGTCTAGCTCCTTCTTTGATGCTATTGCACCCTGAAATACAACCATAAACCATAGACTATACAGACCATATTAGCACGTTAGTCCATTAAATAATAAACAAGAAATATACAACTATATAATTTTCAGTCCAGGATATCATCTGCGATATCACTTGGGAAATCATCTACGATATCACCTGCAAATTACACTAACAGACAGTTATCCTCTCCCTAGAATTGACAAACTAGTAGACTTTATTGCCGGAATTAGGACTCTCAGCTTCCTGGACGCCTACTCTAGTTAACACCAGTTAAACATGGCCAAGGAAGAAATTGAGAACACAACCTTCTAGGCAGCCATAGGTATTTATTGCTATACCATGATGCCCTTCGGGCTAAAAAATATTGGTGCAACCTACCAACACATGGTCAACAAAGTGTTTGGGGAGCAGATTGGCCGGAACATGGAGGCATACATTGATGACATGGTCACTAAGACTAGGATTGGCAGTCACACCCTGGACCTAGAAGAAACTTTTAGCAATTTAAGGGAGAATAGAATGAAATTGAACCCGAGTAACTTTGTGTTCAGGGTGACTGCCGGTAAATTCCTAGGATTTATGGTGTCACAAAGGGGAATCGAGGCAAACCCAGGAAAAATCAAAGCTTTGATCGACATGAAAGAACCTATCAACATCAAGAAAGTTCAAAGGCTGAATGGGAGAGTAGCAGCCCTCGGTAAGTTTATCGCAAAGTCTGCGGAGAGGTCACTACCATTATTCAAAGTCATTAACGGGACCAAGAGCTTCTACTGGACATCTGAATGCTCAGAATCATTCAAACAGTTGACGGAGTACTTGGGCTCCCCCCACTACTAAGCAGCCCCGTCATGGGAGAAATATTGTACGTCTTCCTAGCAGCCACTGACCATGCTATAGCTGATGTACTAGCCCGAAATGAGGGAAACACTCAGAAACCCATCTATTATGTTAGCAAGGCACTATCAGATGTGGAGAGCGGATACTTCAACATAGAAAAAATAGCTTATGCCTTGGTCATAGTTGCAAGGAAGTTATGAGCATACTTTTCGCACGCCCCATAACTGTGTATACTAATGCACCCCTCAAGAAAATCCTGCACAAGTTGGACTGCTCAGGACCTCTTAATTGGTCTATAGAACTAACTGAGTTTGATATCAGATACAAGCCTAGGAAGACACTCATAGCACAACATCTGATCGATTTCATGGTCGAAACTGCCTTTACAGGTGAGCACTACCCCACCTCCTGTAAGCGCAAAAAACCTGCAGGGGAAGAACCGACCATCGAGCTACCACCTAAATGTTGGGTCATATACACAGATGGCCCGGTCAGCTACTAGGGAAAGAAGCGAAGCTGTAGTAGTACTGACAAGTCCCAATGGGGAGCACACCATCCAGGACATAATCAGATTCAAGTTCCCCTCTTTCAACAATCAAGCTGAGTACGAAGCATTGATATTTGGCAAAGAGTTGGCTACCTTTATGGGGCAACAAAGATTGCCGCCTTCTGTGATTCTCAGCTCGTAGTCAAACAAATAAAAGGAGAGTACAACACTCATCACCCCATCCTTACAAAGTACAAAGATCTCATCCTAGATATAGTGAAAAAACTCTAGTTTTTGAGATAAGTCAGATAGACCGAGAAGACAACCAAGTAGCTGATGTACTGTCCAAACTGGCAACTATTGATGATGTATAGCCAGACTCTAACCCACTCATAGTCTTTGCCGAGGAACCAGCTTATGAAAGACTACGAGTAATGCTACTAGACAAAGAGGAGAAGTGATGGATAGACAAGTATTTGGACTTCATAGAAAGGGACCAACTACCTAATGATGAGGTACGAGCTAGGATCATCAAGAAGAGACCAGTAAGGTTTACAGTGTGTAACGGGAATTTATACAGAAGATCATTCATAAAACCCCTTCTTATATGTGTCCACCCCAAAGAAATAGAGAATCTCATGGCAGAAGTCCACGACGGCATATGTGGCGGTCACCCTGGGGCCAGAACCTTAGCTGACAAAATTATCACGCTAGGTTATTATTGGCCAAACTTGAGAGATGACGCCCAAGCCTACGTTAGAAAATGTGACAAGTGCCTGAGATATGCACACATTCCTAGAGTCCCATCAGTTGAGCAGACTCCCATAATTCTTACTTGGCCATTTGACATGTGGGGAATCGACATCATCGAACCCTTCTCTCCCCCTCCCCCCCCCCCGTGGTAACTGTAAATACGTGATCGTGGCAGTTGACTACTTTTGCAAATGGATAGAAGCAAGGGTGTTAGCTAAAATTACAAGGAGAGTGCAATCAACTTCGTCCACGACTTTATCTGGTGTTGTTTTGGGGTCCCACACACTATTATCTCAGATCATGGTCTCCAGTTTTCCAAGGCAGCAGAACAGAACAGACTAGGAGTCAGACATATCAAGTCTTCTGTAAGTAGACCTCAATGTAACGGACAAGGGGAAGCAACCAACAAGCTGGTGCTAACAGTTCTAACCAAAAACCTAAAAGGAAGTGATGTTATATGGTTGGACGAACTTTCCCTAGCCTGTGGGCAGTTCGCACAACCACCCAGGGGCCAATCGAGGAAACTCCATTTGCACTGACTTTTGGGTCTGAAGCTATGACACCAGCATAGATGGCCTTCCCCACAGCCAGAAATACCAACTACGACGAGCAAAAGAACCAAATCAACAGACTGCTAGATCTAGATCTAGTAGATGAAAGGAGATTGGCTGCTCAGATGATAATGGTAAATTATAAACAAAGGACTAAAGCCTACCACGATAAAAGGGTTAACAAAAGAATATTCCAAGTCGGGGACTGGGTAATTAAAAAAATTGAAGCTACAGGCAGAAAAGATGAGCAGAACAAGCTCTCCCCAAACTGGGAAGGTCTTTACATCATCACTCAAGTCATTTGATAAGGGACCTACATAATGAAGACTTCAGATGGGCAAGAGCTAAAGCACCCATGGCATTTTGACCATCTTCGGAAATCTATCACTAGTTTATAGTCTATTTTTTGTTAAGTAGATTATATTTATATTCTTTGTTTTTCTTGTTTACATGTAGAATAGGATTTCATTTTTATGTAATCCGTTTCAATCAATAAATTCATCTTTCATCAAAAGACCATGACTAGCAAGACAAAACCCAAAACACGAGCCGCATACTGCTCGCACCTTAGATGAAATGCCTAAGGACAAAAGACGAGTAGCCTACTGCTCGCACCTTAGGTGAAATGCCTAAGTCCAAAAGACGAGCATCATACTGCTCGCACCTTATGTGAAATGGCTAAGTCCTAAAGATGAGCAGCCTACTGCTCGCACCTTAGGTGAAATGCCTAAGTTACAAACACGAGCACTTAGCTTGCACCTCGGATGGAACGTCCAAGTTATAAAGACGAGGAGTCTCGCCGGTTGTGAATGTGTGCCCAAAATTTTTGTTTATTGGAATTCACGCGAGTTTGAAGACATCCGAGTTATTTGAAAAACGGAGTCGCCACGCCATTTTGATTACCTCAAAACTTTGAAAAAAAGGTTTTATGGGTTCGGAGGTTAAGTTACCCCTTGGGAAGAACGTTTGGCGTTCACCCAAAGTGCCTTGCCGGAGCAAGTCTCCCTAGATTTCATTAATCGTGTTTGCTTGCGTGCTTTCTTTGTGTGCATGTGTTTGAAAATAAGGGGGGGGAATGTCCCAAGTTATCTTTCGGACGTACAAACCATTTGTTGGTTGTCGCTCGGGATTCCTTGGAATTTATGTATTTGGGATTATGATCCCGTCCTCATCTTATGACTTATGATCATCGCATTTTTAAGCCTCGGGACCCTCGGGACTTGCGTGATCGAGAGAATGACTCTCTTTTGGGTCAAAGATGAGGTTCTTTAGGAAGGAATGTCCTTAGCCCATCAATCCTACGCTTTAAGACGGTCGAGCTCGTATAAAGGCTTCATACTCATTCTTAAGCGATAATCGGAGATATAGGGTTCAAGGTTATCCTTTTCCTAAAGAAATCATGAACCTTTAATGGAAGGAACGATGCAAAGATGAGAACTTTTACACCGGTCCGTTCCAAGGTTGGGGGAAAGGGAAATGCATGATAAAAAATGACTCTTTAATGAAAAGATGACATTTTTAGGTTGCAAATGATGCTTTTTGATTTAAAGAAATGATCTTTATGCAAATGATGCATAAAGATTTGATTTTTATGCAAATGATGCATTGAAAAAGGGGTTTTGATGCAAAGGATGCGTTTTCATTGAAAAAGATTTGATCTTTATATGCAAATGATGCATAAAGATGACATTTTTATTGGAAAATAGGGATTTTAGGTGCAAAGGATGCACCTTTATGAAAAAGACTACATTTTTATGACAAATGAGGTCTTAATGCATGCAAAGGGGAAAGGGGGTGATAAAGATATGATCTTTATGAATAAATGCCAAGTCCCAAGCAAGATATATGAATGCAATGAGCAAGTATATCAATTAAAATGCAAGGTTAGGGCGTGCGAGGTTACCAATCGTTTCCTTCGCTTCTTCGGACGGAGCTAGGAGGAGAGGTTCTTCTTGGGTCTTCAAGGAGGAGGGAGATGGCTTCTTGAGCTTCTTCTTCGCCTTCTTGAGCCTTCAAGGGTTTTTCTTCACGTCTGGACTGCTATGGAGTGTGTGTGTGTGATTGTTGGTGTTGTTGTTGTTGTTGTTTTTGAAATGGGTAGAGGAGGGCTCTATTTATAGGCAGTCTGGATAAGGCTAATGAAGCCGTGCGGCTGCAGGCTCTTTGCAAATGAGGCCGTGCGGTCTTATCCATTGTGACTCAGCATTCTAGAACCATGCAAGGTGGCATCATTCTAGAAGCTTCTCCCTAATTAAGAAAAACGTGTTTTCTTAATTAGGAAGGCTCCTTACAGCCCTAATTTAAATTTGGACTGTTCCAGGACATTTCCGGAACACTAGGAAGGTCCGGGGAATTACCGGGAAATTTACCTAAATGTCGGGAAAATTAACCGGAAGGCATGAGCCAGATTTGGGTACTTACAGAAGCCCCTCGGCAACGTCACTTGCAAGGCGAGTGGGGTTGTCGATAGAAAAGGATCCGATGCGGCGAATGCCGAGACGGATTGGGAGACCAAGGTGGTCGAGTGGGTGAACCTTTTGGAAGGCTACCTACGTATCCGGAGGAATCGAAGCCGGGCCGTAGTTCGGAATTAGGATCCATTTGGGGAGGAAGAAGAGGAAGAAGAGAAAATGACCTAGGAGGTCAAGCAATTGATCCTGCGGGGACATGCTAGGAAGTGACCCGGGTGGTCGAATATTTGAACTTTTATGAGGCGCTTTATCAGCGAGGAGTGACAAAGGAACGGGGTGACCAAAGTGGTCGAATGGTGGACCTTTTATAAAAGGCTACCTACGTATCCGGAGGAATCAAGCCTTGATCGTAGTTCAAGCATCACTAGATAGTTAGGAACGATGTCTAGGATCCTTGAGATTTTGACAATTCGGAGGCATGTCACTGAGGAAGCTAGAGCTTACGGCACTATCTCTTTATGACGGGGATAGAGGTAACTTAAGTTGGGAAACTTGAGCGTACGTCACTATTCGCGGATAGAGGTATCACAAGTTGAAATGACTTGGGCATACGTCACTATTCGCGGATAGAGGTAGCACAAGTTGGAATGACTTGGGCATACGTCACTATTCACGGATAGAGGTAGCACAAGTTGGAATGACTTGGGCATACGTCACTATTCACGGATAGAGGTAGCACAAGTTGGAATGACTTGGGCATACGTCACTATTCGCGGATAGAGGTAGCACAAGTTGGAATGACTTGGGCATACATCACTATTCGCGGATAGAGGTAGCACAAGTTGGAATGACTTGGGCATACGTCACTATTCGCGGATAGAGGTAGCACAAGTTGGAATGACTTGGGCATACGTCACTATTCGCGGATAGAGGTAGCACAAGTTGGAATGACTTGGGCATACGTCACTATTCGCGGATAGAGGTAGCACAAGTTTAGAGTTCGACAATTCGGAGGTTGTCACCTAGTGTTATCCCGTTATAACGGAATTAACGGAGGCGGCGGGAATAAAGCTTGATTGCTAAAGAGATAAGGGATATTTTACGAAAAGATGTTATCTTGGTTAAAAGATAACGGAAATTGCATGCCCAAGTGGAAGGTCCGGGCGGGATTGTAATTTATGCTCGGAGCGAATGAAGCCGCCCGGCATGAGATGGAGAAAAAGAAGCCGTACGGCTAGAAGCCTGTTTTCAGATTATTTAAAATCGGGTTTTGAACGGGCATTGGGCACCATTGCCGCCCACTTCAGAGAGAGAGAGAAGAGAGAGAGAATTTTCGAAATTCTTCAACCCTTTTGCTTCCCTTTGATTTGAAATGGATCCGGAGGGCAATCCCATACCAAGGCAAGCGAGGAGAAACATCTCGGCGGCCGCGAGAAGGAGGAGGAAGGAGCTCGTGAGGACGGAGAGGAAGTATGACTTCCTTACGCCTCCATCGGAGCTTTATCCGGGGAGAAGGGAGCACAAATCAACGAACCCGCGATCAGTTGGGGTAAGCATTCTCATTTTGCTCAAATCCGATGATTTTGCTTGATTTTTGAATGATTTAGGGCTTGACCCGAATTATAGGATTTTGAATGATTTTTTTTTTTTTGAATGATTTTGAGATGCATGAACAACCTATGAGGCTAAGAATATGCATGTGCAACTTGTTTGATGAAAATTATGAGAATGACTCACTTTTTTCTCGCAAAATGAAGTAAGAATTTTTTTCAAAATATGAGACGGAGTTCTTGCCTTGTGCTAGAACTAGGTCAAAATTCTGATTTTCAATGAGAAAACATGATTTTGGAAGATGAAAATGATTCATGCATGCCATTTTTTTGAAAAATAATGCTTATGTGCAAAAAATTGTGATTTTGTGCTTTAGGAAAGCAATGACGCGTTTCAAGTGATGAAAGACACGTTTTTGATGCAAAAGTCATGCTAGAAAAACTTTTATGAATGCTTTTCTTTTGAAAATATGTGCACTTTTGAATATATGCATGCTTTTTGAAATGATATGAAGGAGCGCGCTTCTTTTGATGTGCTTGTCTACGGGAGAACAAGTCTAGAGGACCGTCGGAGATAGCGGTCAAGCTTTGGCGAGAGGATGCCGGATTTTGAGAAGGATGGGGCAAATCCCAAGCGGTGGTGAGGGCTACCGGCTTGGATGCATTTGTAGAGGCTATCGGTAGGGGTGTCCACATCACCTCTAAGAGCAAGGGCTTGGTCCGGGCCCTTTCGAGTTACGGTGGGACGGTACACATAGCTTTCACTGGTGGGGAGAGGCGACGGTGACTCTGCCGATTTCACCGCTATTACGGGCTTACGAGTTCAGGGAGGCCCGTGACTTGGAGGGACCATATTGCTGGCGAGGAGTTTCGGGCTTTGGTCGGGTTTGAGGCGATTCCGAAGGGGCGGGGATGGAGACACGGAATGTCGAGGTGGCGATTCGAGACTAGCATGCGAGAATTTTCTTTGCTAATGATGTGGCCCTTGGCCCGTGCTAGAGCATTCATATGGTTGATGCTATCGGTCACCATCTTTGCCAATTACAGGACGATAGCTATGACTTGCCTCCTCGACTCTGCGGAGGATGTTGATGGGATAGGGACGGTCTCTTGGGGAGAGGCCGGATTGGCGGAGCTCTACTTCTCGTTGGACATGTACGGTCGGAACAAAGGCTTCGATGGGTGCTTTTCTTTTGCCCTTGAGGTAGTCTCCTTTTTTCTTTTCTCTTTTCTGTCTTGAGACTTTTATGAGAGAGAAAATGACCTTTTGATGTTTTGAACATGCGGGCTGGTTTTGCGAGGTGATCGGGTTCTTCCCTTGGAACCCGGCGAGTGATGTCACCATCTTCCCTGCTATGGTTATTTGGAGGAGATGCGAGAGATAAATTCACGGGGAAGACCCGGATTACCTTCGACTACAAAATGGTGAGGCCGGTCATCAATAGGGATGGGCACGACGGAGTGGACTTCTACCCACAGGGCGAGGTATCCGAGAGATCTTCTTTGGGAGATGCTATAGAGGTGACGAGGCGAGAGGAGGTGGCTCACGGGGCGACATGTGATGTCATTTATGCGGGGACCGCTTCTCGAGACGGCATGGTCATGTTCCCCCACTAGATGCCATTACTCCTTCGACCCTCCCGGCCACGGATCTTTGCGGCCCGAGGGGCGGCCGGCGGATGAGATTGCTAGGTACCGAGCGAGGCGTGGGCTGCGGAGGAGTACCGACATGGACACCCCCTACGCGTGTTTGTGGAGCGGCGCTGAGGACGCCACGAAGCTAGTGAAGGCGGCGGTCACTCGGGGATATGGGGAGGATGAGCCTGCGGCCGCCGATCCCTCCTGCACATCTGTCCTACGTGGTCCATGGAGTGCCGAGGAGGATGAGGATACTGTCCCCGTGCTAGGGAGCCCCGGTACACCTTGCCGCTGATAGCACTTTGTAAGTGTACTCTTAGGGTCTTATTCCCTTTTTAGCTTTGATTTTACGCTTTTTGCTATTTTACGAGATTTTACGAGATTTTTCTCTTTTTTTTTTTTTTCTCGGGTTCCGGCTCGCACTTACGATAGGCTGGTCGGGCGGAATAGGTTTGGAAGGACATGTGCCGGTCTCTTACGAGGAAGGCGCTGCGCTTGAAGGCGGCGGCGGATGCGCGGGAGCACAGGCGCAAGAGACGGCACGTCGGGGGCACGGCGTCTACCTCATCGGCCTCGGAGTACTCTTCCGGTGCTATGCCTCGGGGCGGGGACCCAGCGGCCCGACGATTCAGGAGCGGTGGCGAGTATGGGCACGATAATGTCCATCTATCGATGTGAGCGACCGGGAGGACTGATGAGGAGGCTAGCATTTACGAGGCGAGCGGCGATGAAGATGAAGAAGAATCGGAGGCCTAGGAGGTCTCTAGAGTAGATTTGGAACAAAAACAAACAATTTACAATTTTTATGCACACTTTGTTTATTTTTTGCTTTATTTGGGCGCCGATGGGGCGAAAACATTGTATTTATGTTTTAATTGCTTTTCTAATTCATGCTTTTTCAATTTGCATATTATACGAGCCTTGGGGCGACTTTTTGCTTGGAATTGGGGCTGAAAATGGGCCAAAATGATTTATAATGGTGTATAAATGCTTGAATGGCTTACGGATATGTTTTTGTACGGGTTTTGGTTGAAAAAGTGGGGTGAAAACTCCCTTGGGCAGCAACTTTGGTTCTTTGCAGAATTTCTGCGAGAGGGCTAATGTAGCCGTGCGGCATGGCCTTGAGGGCAAATGAAGCCGTGCGGCTTACAGTTCTGTACTGAGCGGTTATTTTACGAATAAAAGCAAGGCTTGGCCATTTCATTTCATTTTCACTCTAGACTTGCCCCAATTGTTCCCGAGCATATTTTGGACCTAAAAGCACCATCTTTGATCATTTTGCGATGGAGAATCCCGTTAGATTGCAAAGGGAAGCGAGACCATTTTCTATCCGGTCTTCAATCTTGGGCGAGATATAACTTCCAAAATCACAAGGGGCTGCTTGATTCTTCCTTCAAGATCAAGTCTTTATGGCATTTGAGGGATCTCCCGCCCGATTGGGATCTGTTGAGAGCCGCGGCAAAGTTACAGGATGTCAGGAGACATGTTTCTTGTTTCTCTTACAACGAAATCGTCCCAACGCACGAAGACTTGAGCCTTGATTGGGGTCCCGAGATTGAGGCTATATCTATTCCGCTGATCGGAGACGTGCCGGTGACGGTAAAGCTTGCATCTTTTACGCGAGATTCCTTTGGGAGAGGCGAGAGGATGATGGTAGCCCGGATAGGATTGACCTTTACGATATCCGGGCGGGTTTGGGTCTCCGAGATATGGCTGCGACCACGGTGGCTATGGATGCTTTCATTCTCTGCGTATTCTCTATTTTGTTCAACTTCTTGAGTCCGTGGGGATGCTGTCATAGTGGTCTCTTGGACATGGTCGAAGGCTGCGAGTGGGAAGGATATTGTCCCATTGGTTTTGGGAGAGACATTTCATGGGATTGATAGGATGGCTCGGGAGACCGTTTCATGAGGTCAGGGAGTCCGGCTATGTTGACTTTGTGGCTGCGGGAGAGGCTCGGGGCTTTGCACGGGGCTTTGCCGACTCGGTGCCCTTGGGTGATTTCTCGGAGAGGTGCACCTAGGCGGCGGGAACGGGGTAGGCTGGGAGGCGATGATGGCTAGGCTATCCACTTCGGACATCCGTTGGTGGATACCACATTGGAGGTTGCGGACCGGGAGGATATTTCGGGAGTCTTATCTTTGTGAGGGTTCCGAGTTATGGCTGGTCGTCCTTCTACATACCTGCTTGGTATCCGGGCGGTTTGGGGCTTTACGGGAGCCATTGAGTGATTGGGAGGACATCCGGACCATGGAGGTGGTGTCATTGGACATGAGAGATCCGGCCCGGCTTCTCTTTCTTCTCGAGGGCTTGGACACATCTTGCTTTCCCACCCGGGGCTATCTTCGGGAGCGGGAAGAGCACCATCTTGACCACTTTGTCTACTTGGGTGGTATGAGAGGGAGATGGGAGCGACTCGGGTTATCTTGGAGGATAGACGTCGAGCTTTATTGGGAGGCGGCGTGACTCGAGTAGGACTACGAGGGAGGCGAGGCTAAGGCGAGTTGCCATAACCAATCGGGTGACTTGGTCGGGGATATGGAGGCTCGGTACAAGAGATTGTCAGGGTCGCTCCTTTGGCTGAGGCTCGAGAGGGAGGAGGTGCGGACTCGTGCTCGTATAGAGAGCGCTCATTGACACGGGGTTGGTAGAGGCTCCGGTGAGGATACCGGAGGTCGGGATGAGGGATACAGGCATTATTGAGAAGAAAAGGAAGAAGACTCGACGAGGCCGAGGAAAAGGGAAGAAGGCGAAGAAGACTCGGCGAATGACGGCGACAAGTCTTTTCTCAAGATCCTCTTATTGCCATTTGCAAACACATTAGTTTATTTAGGCATTTTGTTGTATTTTAGATCTTTTTAGCGAGGTTAGCGAGTTAAGAGGTAGGCCGTGCTTGAACTCATCAAGAAGTTTTTAACTTGTAATGAACAAGAAATATTATTTTAAAAATTAATCAAGACACATTTCATGGAAATTCAAATGTCTTTATTGATTGGGACCCGTTTTATGGCGAAATACCCTTTACTATTTTTAGGACGCACTTCATGGAAGCTTGATTGTCCCTTTTTATTGTTTAGGACACATTTCATGGAAACTTAATCGTCCTTTTTATTGTTTAGGACACATTTCATGGAAACTTAATCGTCCTTTTTATTGTTTAAACCGAACCATATATGGTGCCTACGTTCCCCTTTTACAAGAAAGGCTAAGGGGCTCGAGGTCTTCGTAGTTCATTACGGTGAACTAAAAATTTTTTATGTGCGGCCATTTGTCTTTTGCCTAGACCGCCCTTTTTGGGGTTTCGGCCCTAGTGGGCATTACTCTTTTTGCACTAAGATTTTTTTCTTTTTTTTTTTTTTTTTTTTTTTTTATATGTGCGGCCACTGTCTTTTGCCTAGACCGCCCTTTTTGGGGTCTTTCCTAGCGGGCATTACTCTTTTTGCACTAAGATTTTTTTTTCTTTTTTTTTTTTATATATTTTTTTTATTTTTTTATCGAGACATAGTATCTTCGGAGTTTATCACCGTTGGCCGGGTGGACAAAGGGATTGCCATCCAAGTCTGCAAGCTTCATTGCTCCTCTGACGGTATTTTACGCACCACATAAGGGCCGATCCAGACGGGTTCCCATTTTCCCGGGGTTGTCTGCGGTAGGGGCTTTACTTTCGGCACCAAGTCGCCCTCTTTGATGTCTACGGCCTTGACCTTTTTATCAAACGCTACGGCCATTCGCCTCTGGTAGGCTCGGGTGTGTTCCATGGCTTTTAGCCTTCTCTCGTCAAGCGGGGCTAATTCATCATGCCGAGTGCGCAACCATTCCACTTCATTGACAACTTGTTTTCCGGGAGGACCCTTAATGACGGGATTTCCAACTCAGCTGGTAACATTGCTTCCATCCCGTAAGTTAGGGCAAAGGAGTTTCTCCTGTGGCTGTTCGACAGACGTTACGTAGCCCCGAGTGCTAGGTGCGGCTTTTCGGGCCAATCACGACCACGGGTGGCCATCTTCCGGATGATCCGCTCGAGTGTCTTATTAGCGGCTTCCACGGCTCCATTGGTTTGAGGTGCATGCGGGGACGACTTGTGGCGAGTAACTACGAATTCGACGGCGATCTATCGCAGTCTCCTTCGAAGTGTGACCCATTATCGAAATGATCTCGTTGGGCACCCCATATACGCACATTATGTTTTCTTTGATGAAGCTGGGCCACTTTTTAGAAGTGAGGACCTTGTAGGACTTGGCCTCTACCCACTTGGTGAAGTAGTCAATGGCCACCAACACGAACTCGTGCCCATTGCTTCTGTAGGGATATTTTCCCTATCACGTCAATGCCCCAAGTTGCAAACGGCCAAGGAGTCGTCATGCGGTACAGTCATGAGGTGGGAGATGGTTGAGGTTGGCAAACCGGCGGCATTTGTCGCGAGGTTCGGACGTCTTTGAACGCGATCTGTTTCCATGGAGATCCGGTAGTAACCCATTACGAGGATCACTTGCATCGGGGCTCGGCATTCATGTGAGGACCGCGGGGACCATTGTGGATTTCGGTCATCAACTCTCTGGCTCTTTCTTGAGTGACACATAAGAGGAGTGGTCCTTGATACCGCTTCTTGTATAGGTTGCCTCCTAGAATGACGTGCGAGAAGCCAACCTTTTCGGGGCTTGCAAGCTTTTGGCTCGACTCCTTCTTTTGGTCTACCTTCTTCGTCTACGAAAGGCGACTCTCCGTCTTTGAGGAATTGGTAAATACGATTGTACCAAGGTTCCTTTATAGGCTCGGGTCCCAGGTCCACTTCACAACGAAAGGCGGGGCTTCTCTTCTACCCACTACGAAGGGCTTTATGGCTTTTCCCTCGGGGATCTCTACCAATGAGGCTAGAGTAGCTAGAGCATCTGCGAATCTGTTCTTTTCCCTCGGCAAGTAGTGGAAAGTCACTTCTCGGGCTGTCCGATCAACTCCTCCGTATGGGCATGATACCGTTGCGAGATTAGGGTCTACGATCTTCCACTTGTTGGAGACTTGGTTGATGATCGGGCGAGTCTCAGTAAACTTCGAGCTCCTTGACATTTCTTTCTAAGGCGGCCTCCAAACCGGCAATGCGAGGCTTCATACTCGGCGGCATTGTTCGTGGCGGGAAAGTTCAACTTGAGGGCTATGGGGGTATGCTCATCTTTCGGATCGACCAATAGCATTCCTACACCATTTCCTCTTTTGTTAGCGGCTCAGTCAAAGAACAAGCTGCCATCTATTTTCGAGCTCAGCTGCAAAGATCCCTTCATCGGAAATTGGGGTTCGGGCCCTCTGTCTTCATTCTTGGGAAATTCGCTAGGTGATCGACAATGCTTGACCCTTGATGGCCTTTACGGTCACATAGTTGATGTCGTATTACGCCAAGAAGAAGGACCACTTCGCTAGACGCATCGATAGGGAAGGCTTGTCAAAGATGTACTTGATGGGGTCCATTTTCGAGACCAAGTTCACGGGGTGGGCTTGCATATAATGCTTCAACTTGCCGACTACCCGGACCGATCTGCACGGAGTCTTTTCACACTTGAATAATTGAGCTCACTCCCTTGTAGCTTCCGGTGACAAAGTAAATGGCATTTTCTACCCGAGAGTCTTTCTTCTCTTGAGCAAGCATAGCCCCATTGCCGTGTACGTGACGGTTAGATAGAAGCGAGAAGAGGCTTACGTCTATGTGGGGGGCATAGTAGGGGGATGCACTAAGTATGCCTTGATGCGGTCAAAGGCGTCTTGGCATTCTTCGGTCCATTACGTGTCCACATTCTTCTTCATGAGCTTGAAAGATGGGCTCGCACATAGTGGTCAGCGATTGACAAAACGGGCGATGTCTTGCAATTTTCCCATGAAGCTTTTGACTTAAATGCAGGTTTGAGGTGGCCTCATATCCATGATAGCTTTGATCTTTCGGGGGTCAACTTCTATACCTCGCTCAGTGACCATGTACCCGAGCACTTTTCCCCTTGTCACTCCGAAGGTGCATTTTGGCGGGGTTTAGTCTCATGGAATCTTTGTCTCGGCCTCTCGAAGAATTTTCGTAGGTCAACAAAGTCTTTGCCCACCTTCTCCTTTGGAGTGGATTATCATGTCGTCTACGTAGACCTCAATCTCCTTGTGGATCATGTCATGAAAAAGTGCGGTCGCTGCCCTTTGGTAAGTAGCCCCGGCATTCTTGAGCCCGAATGGCATTCTTGTATAACGATAGGTTCCCCACGGTGTGGTGAAGGCTGTCTTTTCTTGGTCTTCCTCGGCCATCTTGATGCAGGTTGTAGCACTGCAAAACCATCAACGAAGGATTTGACTTCGTAGTTGGCGGTGGAGTCCACCGGGATGTCTATGTTTGGCGAGAGGGTAGTCGTCTTTGGGGCTGGCCTTGTTCGGATCTCGGAAATCCACACGGCGGCGCACCTTCCCATTGGCCTTGGTTACGGTCACGATGTTGGACAACCATGTCGGGTATTCAATGACTACGATGAATCCTACCCGCGGTAGCTTCTCAATTTCTTCTTTGACTGTAGGGACCATTCGGCTTGATCTTTCTCGGTTTACGCTGCGGCTTGGCATGCGGTGCTAGAGGGATTACGTGCTCTACTATCGAAGCTGTCTAGCCCCGGCATATCTTTGTATGACCATGCAAACACGTCGACGTATTCTACGAGCGGCTCAATCAATCTGTCCCTTTCAACCCCCCTGGAAGAAGCTTCCAATCTGTGTCTCTTTAGGTTCCTCAATAGTACCCAAGTTCACACTTATCAAAACCTCCTCGGCGGCTTGGGCCCGGTTTTCCTCTTTTACGAAACACCTTAAAGATTTCTTTAATGTATTGTTCGTTTAGTGTGTTTGCATCTTGTTCAAATGATTCATTATTAAGCTGTTGTTAAGTTTTGAGTTAATTTATCATTTGTTAAGTTGGCAATAAGAGGATAATCGAAAGATTTGTCATTTCATTCAAGATAAGGGGAAAGATGACATCGATTACATTTTCATAATCCTCGGGCGTGAGGCCTTCGGATGACTACGAGGGAGGTCGAAGATTCTGACTCAGCGAATAGACAACGGGGTGTTTGACACGGCCGGGTTGAGGAGGACGGGGTACCAATCCAAGCTCCGTGATCATTTCTTTGTCGGCGGCTATCGGCCACGAGAATGTCTCCCAATTCTTCAATGGCATTTCTGTCTTAGTCACCAAAGTGCGAGGATCAAAATGACTTTCACCATCGTCTCCAATAACGGCAACTATCTCATCATACGGGCGAAGTCGATCAAGTGCGGGATTTGTGCTTCTTCGTCAAACAACTCTTGCAAACCCAGCTGTCTTGGCTGCTTGGCGGCTTCTATCTGGGCGATCTTTGGAAGAGCTAACTCAAAGGCGGAGAAGTCCATTGTCCGGATGCTTGACCTTTTGACAACGGCCGGATTTCCTTTGAAGACGTACTCATTACGAACGGTAGTGGTAGCCCCGAGGATATCGGCAAATCAAGGAACATTCTTCGAACGGGATTGGTGGCTTTCCCCTAACTTTCTCAAGGTTCTCTAGAAGGGTTTTACGCAAGGAGATGCGCGATCACTTTCATCATATTGTGTCCCTCCTTTTATAAAGTAATGGGTCGAGACGGCGTAAGGATGGAGGTGGATCCCTTCACCTTTCTTGCCTTTAGCTTTTCCGGCATCCAGAGAGTTTGGTTTGTACCCCAAGCCATATACGGTAGTCTGCTCCTTCACATCAATGATGGTGTTACGACCTTGAAGTCTTCTACCCAATCCAAGTCCGGAAGATAGCTCATTTTTCGCATCATTCTCATGGCGGGAGGGATTTTATCGGAAGTAGTGGTGAGGTCAGTGCAACACACTTGTGCCTTGGAAGAAGCTACGGAGAATCCGGTCAATGCTAACCCTTCATCATCATGCTTGATTTCCAATATCGGGATGTCCCGGTCTTTGGTTCCTTCTCTTGTGACCTTTGTCCCCATAAATGGTGGTGATAGTTCCATCACTCATTGAAATTTGGCCTTATTTGATGTAAAGTAGAGGCTACCCCGTTTATCTGGTGGATCCAAGGCCGTCCCAGCAAGGCATGTAAATGAAATTGGAATGTCAATAACTTTAAAATCAACATCCATGACCTTTTTTTCCGAACCACATCTTGAGAGTGGCGATCCCCAAGCGGCCGTGCGGTGGAGTCGTAGGCCTTAATAGTCGACTAGAAGGCTTTAAGTCCGTTGGCTTCGGATCCAATAAATCCATCATCTTAGGCGGCAAGACATTCATTGCGAGACCCCGTCAACTAGTACTCGTGGCAATCGACGCTCTTCTAAGCTGAATTTGTGATGTAAAGAGGTTCGTTGTGACTAGCCCCATACTTTGGCGAGTCCAATTCGGTGAAGGTAATGATGTTTCCATAGTGGATATTTCCAATCATTTGGACGACCTCATCGGGGTGACATCTATGGGCACCATGGTCTTGGCCAAACTTTCTTCTAGTTTCAACTTATGAGGGTATGAAGAGGTTAACGGGGACCATAAGGAGATATTGGCTTGGGTACACTTCAAGGCGAGTTAGGGTGGATCCTCCTTATCGAGTCGGGCTTTTACGCTTCTAGCTTATAAGGTCTTTTATCTGTCTTTGGTTAGAGACGGCATTCCTTTTGTCACCCTAGGCTGCTCAATACTCATCTGTCCGGACCGAGTCATCACATAGACATTGGATTTTCCTTGGTCATCATTCCCTCTTGGAGGATTCTGTCAATTCTTTCAAAGTCGGGCGGATTCTTGCGGCGTATGGCCAATTCTGGCGATTGATCGATTGTGGCGTCGGAAGCATAGGCGGCTTCCGAATGCGGTCCCCGGGTTACCGGCTTTTTGACCTTTTCACATTCTCCGTTTAAAGCTTTCACAGTCTCATTCAAACTTTTCAAAGTCGGCATGCAACAAGAATTATCACTTCCGGATTTTGGAGCTTGGCAAATGGCTTTCTCATCCGATCCTAGCAACTTCTTTAACGAGTAGGATCACATTCCTCATCATTTGTCAAGCATGTCTTTTCTTTCCACAGGGTCAACCTTTTGACGGCATTTTGGACATTGGCTAAACACTTTGAAATGGGAAATTCCATCATCAATAAGGATTTACGCGGGGTCAAACCTCATGGCGGGTTCCTTTTCCTTACCGTCGAGAGATATTTTACGGGCTTTACGGCTTACGGGCTAACCACTCCTCTATTGTCCCTTCCGGCACTTATTTGTGTCTTCATCGGTGTCACTACGGTAGCTCTCGTGGGAACTTTCGTCTTGGCTCTTATGACCAATGAGGGCAAAGCGAGGTCGGGATACTTGACGCCGTATGAGGGTATCTCGAGACTCTTCCTCGGGCTTAGGGATTACCGGGAAGACATCATTATCATCGTAGGACATAAAGGGGCTGGGGTCGCCTCTAAACTCGGGACTCTTTCCAAGGCATCCATACATTCTTCTTGAGACCAAGTTTCGGGAGTGACTACTAACAACTTTGTGATAGAGTCTACCCTTCTGATGAGAGTTTGGCTTCGGCGACACTTACATGTTCTAGATCGGTGGGAGGAGCCCACTTCCCTCTTTTGGCTAAAGCTTCGATCAAGTCTCTCCATTCACCTACCAAGTCCTTGTACGGAGTATTGAACTCTAGGATATAGGACTCATACACTACCTCATCCTTCTCAGAGCCTTTGCATAGGCTGCGGACACACTTTGAAGTGATTTCATCCCTGTTCAGTGCAGTGGCTTTACGCCTCATCTTGCCCTTCGGGTTTCACTTCCGTAGGCTCCAAGTCCATTCCTTCTCTTGAGCTGTCATCATCACTTTGTAAATCCACCCATTCCTATTCTCATTCCCGGCCAGACTCTTCGCTGTAGCTATCGAGAGGTAGGCAAATTCACGAGCGTTGACAAAATTGGAAAGGTCAAGCGCGTGGGATTCCAAGGTAGGGAAATTTGGCTCTGGTGAAAGGAGGAAAAAGGGTCCCATGGAGGGATTTAGAGGAAGCGAGGGTGTCGGGACCCTAACGGCTTGGGGTATTGGATAAGGCGAGAAAGGGACGGTCTTTGGTAATGGGTTATATGAAGATGGGGAGGGCATTGGTTATAGGCTAGCTCTTCTTCCCTAGTCATCGATTACCCAAACCGGCCTTGCTCTCTGTCAAATCGGTCATTCGACTCTCGAGCGATGGCGAGGATTACGGCGGGCTGTCGAGGATTACGCGCTAACAAGTCGGCGACCCGGTGTTCTCACCCACTTCTTTCTCGGCTGCGGGAAAGGGATAGGAAAGGTTTAGACTCGGGGTAGGTGTTTAGAGTGAAGGCTCGGGCAATATGCAAATTAGAATCTTCAAGTTTACTTAAAACAGTGTCTTTTATTAATATCTATTTGGTTGGAAAAGGGGTTACGCCCTTCTTTTTCACAACTACTCTAGATCTGGATCGGTGGGTTCCGTCACTACGTCTATAAGCCCCTCGTATTCCACACGTATTTCGACCTCCCGGGGTGGGACGGCCCGGGCGAGGGTCACATAGGGCACGCGGATCCCACCGACCGAGTAAGAAACGCTCCTATCGGGTCTAGCGGGTCATAGGACCTTTCAACGCACGAGCGATGCGGATTATAGTCAAGGCAATACCGTGAAAGTCTCGTCTCTGCCTCGACGGATCTTTGACGAGTTTCGCTTGAGCGAATGACGGTTTTGACTTTCGGTAATGTCAGAGAATATAATAGGCATGGGTCGGGCGGCAAAAGCCGGATGACACGGTGTCACATTGAACTTCGTTGCATACGCGGTGCGCGAGTCGGAATCGAAGTCAATCTTGGTCAAGATCTTGCCAATTTTTCCTTGTCGGAATTTTGGCGAGCTTCGCTTGAGCGAAAGATCTTTTATTTTGGCAAAGACTTGGTCTTGACTTTTACGCATTCCGTGCGGGTCAAGGTCAATAGTCAATGTCGGAGTCAAGATCCCACCGATTTTCCTTGTCGGAATTTCGGCGGGAATTTCGCTTGAGCGAAAATCTTGGCTTCCGTTATGAGCTAAGGCTTGACCTTTACGTGGGTATGCAAGCTGGGCTATATGACACGGACTAGACCAAAAACCAACCAAAAGTCACGGATTTTGAAACGTGTGACACGGGGTGTGCATTGGTCGACCTTTGTTTGCCATGGGGAGGTTGGGATGATTCCGTGCGCGCCGGGAGCATCGTAAAGCTGTCCGTGGCTAGTGGAACCACCCTCGGGTTTGAGGACGTGCGTGCAAAAGTGTACGGGATATATCGGAGTGCGCGTAGTGTGCGGTCTCCTAAAATTGTTCCTTTTTGAGTTAAAACGGAGATTTTCATAAATGTGTTTTAAAGGAATGATTTTCGGGACGGGGAAAATGCAACACATAAGCACGTAAATTTTAAGGAGCCCCGGATCGGTCGTGGAGCTGAATAGCCCCAGTTTGCTAGGGCTGCCCGGATTAACCATGATTTTCTGGTGGAATTGCCCGAGGTCGTATGGTCGAGAATCCTATGAGGATTAGCCGTGCGGCGCATGGATCAATTTTCCGAGGTTCCACTCCTTTTGCTATTTTTCGGGTTGTTTCCCGTTCAAAGTATGCACGAGATTCCAAGATGCAAATGATGCAATGCATGGTAAAAGAAAGCAAGCACGATTAATGAAATCGGCGATGGGAGTCTAACCCGCTCAAAGGGAAAAGCTTTTTGTATTTTTTCAAAAATTTTTTTTTCAAAAAGGGATGCTTGAGTACGTGGGATTGTTAAACCACCTTGTTATCCCAAGCCCGGGTTAGGGAGCGATACGGGGAAGGGTAAGTGGGGTCCACCTATATACCAAGTATCGACTTTTGTTTTGAAAATAAAGCTTTTCTCCTTTGGGATGATCCCAGTAGTCGCCAAGCTGTGAATGTGTGCCCAAAATTTTTGTTTATTGGAATTCACGCGAGTTTGAAGACATCCGAGTTATTTGAAAAACGGAGTCGCCACGCCATTTTGATTACCTCAAAACTTTGAAAAAAAAAGGTTTTATGGGTTCGGAGGTTAAGTTACCCCTTGGGAAGAACGTTTGGCGTTCACCCAAAGTGCCTTGCCGGAGCAAGTCTCCCTAGATTTCATTAATCGTGTTTGCTTGCGTGCTTTCTTTGTGTGCATGTGTTTGAAAATAAGGGGGAATGTCCCAAGTTATCTTCCGGACGTACAAACCATTTGTTGGTTGTCGCTCGGGATTCCTTGGAATTTATGTATTTGGGATTATGATCCCGTCCTCATCTTATGACTTATGATCATCGCATTTTTAAGCCTCGGGACCCTCGGGACTTGCGTGATCGAGAGAATGACTCTCTTTTGGGTCAAAGATGAGGTTCTTTAGGAAGGAATGTCCTTAGCCCATCAATCCTACGCTTTAAGACGGTCGAGCTCGTATAGAGGCTTCATACTCATTCTTAAGCGATAATCGGAGATATAGGGTTCAAGGTTATCCTTTTCCTAAAGAAATCATGAACCTTTAATGGAAGGAACGATGCAAAGATGAGAACTTTTACACCGGTCCGTTGCAAGGTTGGGGGGAAAAGGGAAATACATGATAAAAAAATGACTCTTTAATGAAAAGATGACATTTTTAGGTTGCAAATGATGCTTTTTGATTTAAAGAAATGATCTTTATGCAAATGATGCATAAAGATTTGATTTTATGCAAATGATGCATTGAAAAAGGGGTTTTGATGCAAAGGATGCGTTTTCATTGAAAAAGATTTGATCTTTATATGCAAATGATGCATAAAGATGACATTTTTATTGGAAAATAGGGATTTTAGGTGCAAAGGATGCACCTTTATGAAAAAGACTACATTTTTATGACAAATGAGGTCTTAATGCATGCAAAGGGAAAGGGGTGATAAAGATATGATCTTTATGAATAAATGCCAAGTCCCAAGCAAGATATATGAATGCAATGAGCAAGTATATCAATTAAAATGCAAGGTTAGGGCGTGCGAGGTTACCAATCGTTTCCTTCGCTTCTTCGGACGGAGCTAGGAGGAGAGGTTCTTCTTGGGTCTTGAGGAGGAGGGAGATGGCTTCTTGAGCTTCTTCTTCGCCTTCTTGAGCCTTGAGGAGTTTTTCTTCACGTACGGGATCTTCTATGGAGTGTGTGATTGTTGGTGTTGTTGTTGTTGTTTTTTTTTAAATGGGTAGAGGAGGGCTCTATTTATAGGCAGTCTGGATAAGGCTAATGAAGCCGTGCGGCTGCAGGCTCTTTGCAAATGAGGCCGTGCGGTCTTATCCATTGTGACTCAGCATTCTAGAACCATGCAAGGTGGCATCATTCTAGAAGCTTCTCCCTAATTAAGAAAAACGTGTTTTCTTAATTAGGAAGGCTCCTTACAGCCCTAATTTAAATTTGGACTGTTCCAGGACATTTCCGGAACACTAGGAAGGTCCGGGGAATTACCGGGAAATTTACCGAAATGTCGGGAAAATTAACCGGAAGGCATGAGCCAGATTTGGGTACTTACACCGGTCTGACTACGAACGCAACTAAGTCACTAAGCCTGGCATATTCCTCCTACTAAATTGGCCAAATTACCCAAGTGATATGTCGAGCAACCTCCTCGACTTAAAGAAATCAAACCCCAAATTACTTGTGACGGGCAAGTGGACTCAGACAAATGGTGAGACACCTATGTCGAGGACCCTCCTCGACATGAAGAAATCAAAAGCCTGGGTACCATACAAACATGCATTCAACATACAAACAATACAAAAAGCAGTTCAAATATGAGCAGTAAAGAAAGACTATGATGGGGTCAAACAAACTTCATATTAACAAAGGCGAGCAGTACCTTCCTTAAACCAGGCTAGGCATGCCGATCACGAAGTATTGCCTCCTAAAATGGGTTAAGGCATTTACAAAAAATTGAAGCTTGTTCAAATTACAACAAAAAACAAAAAGGAATAAATCTTCAAACTTGGTCATTTCCCCCGAAGAGGTCATCCTGCTCAGACGTGGCTTCAAGAATCGTGACTTGATTGGCTTGGTCTTCCCCGAAATCTTCACCTTCTGAGTTCTCCTCCTCCTCCTATATTTTCTCCATGAGAACGTGAATATTCTGAGGGTCAACAGGAGGGGGAACCCAAGCAGGCCGACATTCGTGGCGTCCTTGGAGGCAATTACCTTCAAGGCATTCTCAGAATAATGCATAAGGGAGTGTCCGACCCTAGCCGTGTCATCATATGAATCTTGGAAAATGAGCCGTGCAAGCACGCCCAGGTCGGCATTGAGGGACAGATCTACCATAGCCCTCCTGACCAAGTATAAGTACCCATCTGAGTACATGGTAGCCGTCTTCTCCGCCACAACTTGTTTAAAAGTCGAGCTGGCTTTATAACGAGCTATGGCATTCGCCTCCCCGGAAGGGATGCTTGCCTCCAACTCCTTGAGCCAGGCAGTCGCCTCCTCGGCCAATCTTTGGTTCTCAACCTTTTGCCGCTCCAGTTCAGCCTCCTCGGCTCGCAAATGCCTCCTTAGTCGTCTTCTCCTCCTCCTCCTCAGCCTTGGCCTTGGCCGCCTTATAAGTATCCACGTCACCCCTTAGTGACTTTAAGAGCCCCACGACCTTTTGAAGGTCGGCTTTATCCTTCTCAACCTGGCGTTCCATCTTTTGCTCCAAGACCTCGACGACTTTAAATTTTATGGCCTCATAAGCCGTGACCATGACAAGATACACAAAGAAAAAAAAGAAAAGTCAGTTGAAAAACATAAGTATAAAAGACGAGGAGAAAATTGAAATATGACGATCAAGCATACCTCTCTTAAAAGAAGGCCTTTCCTGTAGGCCAGGTGCTCCATGGTCGGATTAGTCTCCAGGAATTGATCAAAGAGCTCATCATCCATAGCTCGGTGGATGATAGAACGTCCCAGCCTCATCTTTGGGCCCTTACGGGCAAGTACATCCATGTCTTTGATGGGGGAGGGTTGGCACAAGTCATTAGCCACCAGCTCGGCCTGGGCATATGTCTTGACATGCCAAGCAGTGGCCTCAGACGAGGAAGGACCAGTAGCAATCCTCTTGGAGGAGGGCTCCTTCACCACGACTTCCACCCTTGGTCTTTTTTGACAAGGGGTCCGTTGCCCAGCTTCAAAGTCCTCGGTTTCCACCAGGCCCATCTGCCTTAGGGCCTCCTCAAAATCATGGGTCATGCCTTGAGCCCTATGCTCCTCCCCGGTTTGGGCCTTTTGCCCGTCTTGCTCCTCCTCATAAGGTGCTCCATCATCTCCACCGGTTTAAGGGGAAAGTCCCCAACCTCCATGGTAGACAGGATGGCTTGACGAGCAGTGGCGTCCTCTCATCTCTCGTTTTTTGTCGAGGACCTAGACGTCATCCTCTTCAGTTTCATCAGAGCCTGAGGATCCTAAATTTCATCCTCCATATGTTTAATTTGCTCCTCAGTGAGATCTGCTAGGGAGGAAAAAATATAGTAAGTAAAGACGATGACGAGGAACAAATAAATCATGCTGTATGAAATGTAAGTGTTAAAGACGTGAGGAAGAAAATTACAGCCGGCCACATTGTCTCTGGCTAAACATATGTTGTCATGCAACTTGCTGTAGACACCCCATTCTGAACTCATAATTACATGATTACACTACTCTTCATCTCTCTTTTATGTTTTGATGAGAGCATATCAGTTTCGTCATGTTTCGTTAAGTTTCTAACTAACCTCGTTAGTTTTGGACCTAACTGACTAACGGAACAACTGAAGAGGACAAAATAGTCATCAGACTAGTTATCTCGCACGAGATATCATATCTCGCGCGAGATATCCCCTCGAGAGGATGTGCAGGAATCACTCTCCTTCTCCGTTTCAAACTCTCTTTTTGGATAAAACCTTATCAATTCGGGTATCCAATCAGAATTGAGTTCTGGAACCTTCCTAGGGGATTTTACCTCTCCACCCTCACCTCTTAAACCCCTATAAATACTTGGTGACTTCCACTATTTCAGGGGTCCAGATTTTCACACAACACACACAATTTGTTGGTTTCTCTCCACGAAAGATTACTTCAAATCACTCACAAAACCTCCCTAAAATCACCTAAAGTTTGTTTATCAACCATGTTGATCAACAAACATCCAAACCCGAATCAAGGATTGAGGCGAAGCTCTGTCCGCATCAAGATTTGACTCTCATTGAGTCGAAACTCTGCCCAAATCACTTCTCGATCGAGAAAACATCTTAGAACCACGTTCTAAATCAAATCCTCCCTAAACTAGGTAAACTCCTATACTTTTACTCTTTTCTTCTTAATCTCTCTCTATTGGCTTTTAGAGTGGTGTAATCCCATCAAAAGGATTAGCCTAGAGTCCCTTCAATCGATAAAGGCGATCTCGAAGCATACAATCCGACATTCCTAATCAAGAAATTGATTAGGGTGTTCTTGTTCTTTATTTAATTAGTAATTAAAAAGATTGATAATACTCAATTGGCAAGACCGATCTCCGGATTGGGTGGAATGGATGCTCCTCGACCTACCCATTCGATAACTTAACCCCCGAACCCTCAAATCTCTTTTTAAGGTTTTTCTTATTGTTTTCCTAAATAAATAATAAGTGGCGACTCTGTTATTCGAAAAATTCATGCATCGCTACAGTTTGGCAACTCTGCTGGGGACAATTAATTAAGAGGATTAGACTTGCGTTACAATTGAGTACTATCAATCTTTTTATTTTTCTGTAAAAATTCTGATTTTTCTGGATTTTTTGGAATTTTTTGGCACTATTTTCAAAAAAAAAAAAAAACTGTTCAAATACTTATCCCGCGCGAGAAATACTAATCTCGCGCGAGATTAGTATACGGTTGAAAAAAACAAAAGTCCTTCCCTGTTTGGCGGCGTAGGCATGAAAAAAAAATGATTACTTTAGGTCATTTGACTTTTCAAAGGACCAATCATTAAAAAAAATATTTCAAAAAAAAAAAAAAGCCAAAACAGTTTGAAATTTTCAAAATAAAATCCAGAAATTTCAAAATAAATTAGTATTATTTATTTTGCTTGTGCTAACTTGCAGGGGTAGAATAATTTTAATTACTCGACTATATACCTGCGTGTGATTGGTTATTTAATTTAAAGTTCGGTCCATGGAGGATTCGGGAGTTGTAATTTAAATTAATTTATCTCTCGCTCTCTATCTCTTTAAGTGGAACTACGACGGCCTGAGTCTTCCTTATTTGGGAGAAACGTAGGCAACCACTTGGTGCGGCCACTATCTGTTTTTCTTTTGTTTTTTCAAAAAAAAAAAAATCTCTATTTTACTCTATCACCTAGATTGACTATCACGCACGCGCACTCATATATAACTGTCATTGCACTACATACCCTCTATAAACCCGGGACCCACACTAAGGACGGATGACGGTAACCACCTAGTCGTCGGTCTCTCCGAAGTTGGATCATCCCACTCCGCGTATTCAATCCATCTAGATTGTCATATCGCGGGGAGCCTAGCCTTCCAGCCCTGCATTGCCACATATCATGTAGATTGACTTTTTAAGACACTCCTTGACCGGTCGGTTTGATCTTGGAGTCCTTGTAATCCCTTGTCAAGATCGTTTTGTGCAATAATCCACGGAAAAGAAATCAATAAATTGTCGCTTCGGAATTGTCCCTTCGGAAACGTCCCTACGGTTGTCCCTTCGGATTTGCCCCTAAAAAGAGAAAATTTTCTCATCAAAATTATTGCACAAAACTTGATGTTACTTTGGATTACTCCGACCCCTAGGTCCCTAGGTTTGGTTCTTGAACTTTAGAAACCCCCAAAACGGATTTTCCGTCCGACCAAAATTAGGATTAAAATCAGAAAATTGTGACTTTTCGTGGTGAAGTCTCGCGCGAGACTACTTGTCTCGTACGAGATAAGTGTTCGGTCTTTTCGTGTTTTGGCCAAAACCTTCAAACCTTCAAGCCTTCATTCACCCTATTCAGCCGACTTGTTGGGACTCGATCATGGTTTAACACGGTTGCTACACGTCTAGGTTCTTCGCCAAAGCTCGACACGATGTCTGCTTCTCCTTCTACCACCGAGGCCGATTTCAACGATGCTAAGGTCCAACTCATCGAAGCCATGACTAGGTTGGATGAACAAAGTAAGCAAATTGATGAGCAAAACGCCCAAATGGCCGCCCTCATGAAAGAACTCAACGATTTGAAAGTCAAGAAAGGAAGAAAGCAAAAGCAGAAAGTGGAATCCTCCTCCGATGAAGAGGAATCCTACACCAAAGTGAATAGAAAAACCAAGAAGTCAAGCAAGAAAAAGGAAGAATCCGATTCATCCTCTTCCTCATCATCCTCCGATGACGAAGGACATACCTCCAAGGGCACTAAAACCAAGAAAGAAGGCAGTGGTGAAACCACTAAACTTGGTGACCATGTTACTAAGAACTACCTCGAGAAGAAGCTTGCGACTCTTGACACTTCCAAGGGTCATACGTTCCATTTGATCCCGATGCTCTTCAACAATCCATCACCAAGTTTCCTCGCAAGTACAAGACACCCGATATTGCCAAGTTCAATGGTACTACCTGTCCTCGAGCTCATGTTGAGACCTACACTTGGGCCATGCTTCCAATGGGCGTTGATAACACAATCTTGGCCCAATGCTTTCCTCAAACTTTAGAAGGTGCTGCAAGGGATTGGTACATGTCTCTTTCTACGACTACAAGGCTTGATTGGTCATCCGCATGTTTGGTCTTCCAAAGGCAGTTTGAAGACAACTCCACTTACCGCCCTACTAGGAGGGATCTTGAACAAACCAAGCAACATGCAAATGAGTCCTTTGCTGAATTTGCTAGAAGATGGAGACTCAAACTTACGAAATTGTCGAAAGGCCTACTCTCAAAGAGCAAATCCACATCTTCCTTCAATGCCTTCGTGATGAATTTCAAGAGAAGCTCTCCGATAACTAGTTTCCTAGTTTCAATGAACTCCTCGAGTCCGGAATTAGGGTTGACGACTTCCTAAAAAGCAAAAAGAAGGAAAGTACTTTCCGCTACAACAAGCCCACCACAAGTAAGGATGCTTCAGTCAACGCTATTGCACTCAACCGCCCCAACACCGGAAAGTATTCTGCTGTCCCTCCTCTCGAAAAGAAAAAGAGGCACTACGACAAAATCGAAGGAATCACTCAAGAAGAACTCTTCGATGTGCTTGTCCAGAATGAAAAAATCAAACCAAGGAAAGGTGGTCCTCCGAAGGATATGGGTCCGAATCATGCTCATCACTTATTCTGCAAGTACCACAACTTCACCGGCCATGACACCAACTCCTGCCACCACTTGAAGGACATCATACAAGACCTCTTTGATAATGAAGATCTAGAACGTCCCAACGTCATCACCAATCCTCTCCCTCGCAATCCATGAAGAAGATGAAGCTCCGAGAAGAAATCTACACTTACCACTTTGAAGCTACAACTATCCTCTCCCTTTCTCCTTTGATAGAAGTAGATTAGGTTTTAAATTTTCAAGTATGAACTCGAAGAGTCGTTCTGTCTTTCTAGTACTTCTCACCTCCTCTAGTTTGTGTCTTCTAAACTATCGAGTATGCTCTTAATTTCTTCGATTAATCAAAGTAATTTTCTTTTCCTAAACACTTTCCCTAAGGTTGTTCTACCTCATGAATATCATTTAACTCATGCAAAATAATGGACCTTCTATTCCCTAAATCATTGCAAAAAATAGAGACTTCTAAGCAAATTTAAGAAGCAAGTTATCATTAGGAGGCTTAAGGACTAAACATTACCACTACCGAAAGTCAAAAGTCAACAAGCGAAGGAAGCCAAAGGCGCTGCTATCAACATTCATCCCAAGAAAAGTGGGGCTACTCAACTCAAGGCTTTGAGAGTACAAAAATAAATAAAAAAAGCTCGCTAGGTCGAAACTCCTCAAATCGTCCTAGGCAAAAATGGAGCATCAAAAAAAAAAAAAAAAAAAAAAAAAGAGAAAGAAAAACTCTCAAGCTTTCATCGCCCCACAAAAAGGATGGAATTTTAACAAAGGCAAGAAGGACTCTCCCACAAAGAAGAAGAGTCAAGTGATACCAACAAAGAAAAGGGATTCCTCAATATCCTCCTACATCAAGTGAAGAAGACTTTTACCAAGAGAAAAATGTTTACCCTTAAGTCATACTAATGATTGGCTTTCTCCTCAATCTTGTTTAGAAATTTCTAGATGAAGCACGGTTCATTAAAAGGTAGAACAACATTTCTAGATCTTTGAGCCAAGTAGCGTTTCTCGTTGAGTCTAGGGGCTTCCTGTTAACTGCTCTCATACACAATCTTGAAATCCAACATCAAACTGGGGCTTCCTCACCTTTCCTACCCCAGTCAATCTCTACTTCCAACACTTCAAAATAATCAAATCTGCATTAGGGGCTTTCCTCTTTGCTTCTCACTCTCATCATTAGAGAATACACTTCTCCAAAAAAATCAATGCTTGGATCACCTTCCAAAAGAATAGAGTCCGTCTCTCCTCAACTAACTTGAGATCTCATATCTCTCTCCTCAATAAAGATTCTCTCCTCTGAGTTCTCTTCGAGTTAACATACTTTCAAAAAAAATGGCTCGCTAGGTTGAAAACTCGTAAAGAGCGGCCTAGGCAAAAGTTAGAGCACAAAAATAAAAGACGCAAAAGAGATGCCCGCTAGATTGAAAACCCGAAAGGGCGGTCTAGGCAAAAACCAGGGTGCGTCACTAAGAAAAAAAATCAAAGGACAAAGGGAGACTATTCTTCAACCTTCTTCATCGAGCGTCTTCTTCGATCACCTTCAAATCAAAGAGAGCAGCTTCACAAGCCTGTTCACAAAGTCATCTACCACTTGCAAACAACTTGGGGCTTGAGACACCAAAGGGCCTTGGACATAAAGCCATTACGACAGTCGACAGATTTGTAGTCGTTTGCCTCCTAGAGACACGACTCAAAGGAGAAGTAAGAATGAAAATTCTCAGCAGACCTAGATGTGTTCACACAAGGATACTCATCGAATGAAATTCTACAACAATACAGCCTCGCTGACTAGCAACAGATTCTGCAAAACCTGATTTGATCCTAACTTGTCAAACACAAGTTCACTCATACAGTTCACCCATCTCAAATACAAATCCATACAAATTTCCCTACATTTCCATATACCATATACTCATACATAAACTCACCACCAAAATGTCCGATCGGCCATTTACACGAACAGACGTGTGCACCACCACGTAAGTCCAGTTAAACAACTAAAATCTGAAAAATCTATTTGGAATCTTTATGTGCGACGTGTACAGAAGGTAAGAATCATCGGGTCTATCCAAGATCCGCATGCATATATCCTTGCATTACGGGGCCGAC